>JAEUYN010002167.1:0-10085 GCA_018257835.1 Euura lappo
AACTATTTTTTCGTACCGAAATTTTGAAATATCCACCCCTCGACGATACTGCGCGGCATCAGAGGGTCCTACAAGTACGATGTAGGATCGTGGGGCAGATATTCCCTCACATGGGTCGCGAATAACTATTTTTTCGTAGCGAACTTTTGAAATATCCGCCCCTCGACGATACTGCGCGGCATCAGAGGGTCCTACAAGTACGATGTAGGATCTTGGGGCAGATATTCCCTCA
Organism: Euura lappo; assembly: GCA_018257835.1. NCBI lineage: Eukaryota > Metazoa > Arthropoda > Insecta > Hymenoptera > Tenthredinidae > Euura > Euura lappo. The sequence goes on from JAEUYN010002167.1 coordinate 233, forward strand.
CATGGGTCGCGAATAACTATTTTTTCGTACCGAAATTTTTAAATATCCACCCCTCGACGATACTGCGTGGCATCAGAGGGTCCTACAAGTACGATGTAGAATCGTGGGGCAGATATTCCCTCACATGGGTCGCGAATAACTATTTTTTCGTACCGAAATTTTGAAATATCCACCCCTCGACGATACTGCGCGGCATCAGAGGGTCCTACAAGTACGATGTAGGATCGTGGGGCAGATATTCCCTCACATGGGTCGCGAATAACTATTTTTAGTACCGAAATTTTGGAATATCCACCCCCCGACGATATTGCGCGGCATCAGAGGGTCCTACAAGTACGATGTAGGATCGTGGGGCAGATATTCCCTCACATGGGTCGCGAATAACTATTTTTAGTACCGAAATTTTGAAATATCCACCCCTCGACGATACTGCGCGGCATCAGAGGGTCCTACAAGTACGATGTAGGATCGTGGGGCAGATATTCCCTCACATGGGTCGCGAATAACTATTTTTAGTACCGAAATTTTGAAATATCCACCCCTCGACGATACTGCGCGGCATCAGAGGGTCCTACAAGTACGATGTAGGATCGTGGGGCAGATATTCCCTCACATGGGTCGCGAATAACTATTTTTTCGTACCGAAATTTTGAAATATCCACCCCTCGACGATACTGCGCGGCATCAGAGAGTCCTACAACTACGATGTAGGATCGTGGGGCAAATATTCCCTCACATGGGTCGCGAATAACTATTTTTTCGTACCGAAATTTTGAAATATCCACCCCTCGACGATACTGCGCGGCATCAGAGGGTCCTACAACTACGATGTAGGATCGTGGGGCAAATATTCCCTCACATGGGTCGCGAATAACTATTTTTTCGTACCGAAATTTTGAAATATCCGTCCCTCGACGATACTGCGCGGTATCAGAGGGTCCTACAAGTACGATGTAGGATCGTGGGGCAGATATTCCCTCACATGGGTCGCGATTCACCATTTTTTCGTACCGAAATTTTGAAATATCCACCCCTCGACGATACTGCACGGCATCAGAGGGTCCTACAAGTACGATGTAGGATCGTGGGGCAGATATTCCCTCACATGGGTCGCGAATAACTATTTTTAGTACCGAAATTTTGAAATATCCACACCTCGACGATACTGCGCGGCATCAGAGGGTCCTGCCGTGTAAGATCTTCAGGAGATATTCTCATCAGATAAGAGAATAACTATTTTAGTCACGAAGAAATTTTGAAATATCACGTCCCTCGACGATATGCAGCGGCGTAAGGGATCCTCTCAAGTACGATAGATAGGATCGTAGACGAGATATTTCTACCTCCATGGGTCGCGAATAACTATTTTTTTCCGGGCGAAATTGCGAAATATCCACCCCTCGACGATACTGCGCGGCATCAGAGGGTCCTACAAGTACGATGTAGGATCGTGGGGCAGATATTCCCTCACATGGGTCGCGAATAACTATTTTTTGGTACCGAAATTTTGAAATATCCACCCCGCGACAATACTGCGCGGCATCAGAGGGTCTTACAAGTACGATGTAGGATCGTGGGGCAGATATTCCCTCACATGGGTCGCGAATAACTATTTTTTCGTACCGACATTTTGAAATATCCACCCCTCGACGATACTGCGCGGCATCAGAGGGTCCTACAAGTACGATGTAGGATCGTGGGGCAGATATTCCCTCACATTGGTCGCGAATAACTATTTTTTCGTACCGAAATTTTGAAATATCCACCCCTCGAGGATACTGCGCGGTATCAGAGGGTCCTACAAGTACGATGTAGGATCGTGGGGCAGATATTCACTCACATGGGTCGCGATTCACCATTTTTTCGTACCGAAATTTTGAAACATCCACTCCTCGACGATACTGCGCGGCATCAGAGGGTCCTACAAGTACGATTTAGGATCGTGGGGCAGATATTCACTCACATGGGTCGCGATTCACCATTTTTTCGTACCGAAATTTTGAAATATCCACCCCTCGACGATACTGCGCGGCATCAGAGGGTCCTACAAGTACGATGTAGGATCGTGGGGCAGATATTCACTCACATGGGTCGCGTTTCACCATTTTTTCGTACCGAAAGTATGAAATATCCACCCCTCGACGATACTGCGCGGCATCAGAGGGTCTACAAGTACGATGTAGAATCGTGGGGCAGATATTCACTCACATGGGTCGCGAATAACTATTTTTAGTACCGAAATTTTGAAATATCCACCCCTCGACGATACTGCGCGGCATCAGAGGGTCCTACAAGGCGATGTAGGATCGTGGGGCAGATATTCCCTCACATGGGTCGCGAATAACTACTTTTTCGGGCCGAAATTTTGAAATATCCGTCCCTCGACGATACTGCGCGGCATCAGGGTCCTACAGAATGTACGATGTAGGATCTTGGGGCAGATATTCCCTCACATGGGTCGCGAATAACTATTTTTAGTACCGAAATTTTGAAATATCCACCCCTCGACGATACTGCGCGGCATCAGAGGGTCCTACAAGTACGATGTAGGATCATTGGGGCAGATATTCCCTCATGGGTCGCGAATAACTACTTTTTCGGGCCGAAATTTTGAAATATCCGTCCCTCGACGATACTGCGCGGCATCAGAGGGTCCTACAAGTACGATGTAGGATCGTGGGGCAGATATTCCCTCACATAGGTCGCGAATAACTATTTTTTCGTACCGAAATTTTGAAATATCCACCCCTCGACGATACTGCGCGGCATCAGAGGGTCCTACAAGTACGATGTAGGATCGTGGGGCAGATATTCACTCACATGGGTCGCGATTCACCATTTTTTCGTACCGAAATTTTGAAATATCCACCCCTCGAGGATACTGCGCGGCATCAGAGGGTCCTACAAGTACGATGTAGGATCGTGGGGCAGATATTCCCTCACATGGGTCGCGAATAACTATTTTTTCGTACCGAAATTTTGAAATATCCACCCCGCGACGATACTGCGCGGCATCAGAGGGTCCTACAAGTACGATGTAGGATCGTGGGGCAGATATTCCCTCACAGCGGTCGCGAATAACTATTTTTTCGTACCGAAATTTTGAAATATCCACCCCGCGACGATACTGCGCGGCATCAGAGGGTCCTACAAGTACGATGTAGGATCGTGGGGCAGATATTCCCTCACATGGGTCGCGAATAACTATTTTTTCGTACCGAAATTTTGAAATATCACCCCTCGACGATACTGCGCGGCATCAGAGGGTCCTACAAGTACGATGTAGGATCGTGGGGCAGATATTCCCTCACATGGGTCGCGAATAACTATTTTTAGTACCGAAATTTTTGAAATATCCACCCCTCGACGATACTGCGCGGCATCAGAGGGTCCTACAAGTACGATGTAGGATCGTGGGGCAGATATTCCCTCACATGGGTCGCGAATAACTATTTTTCGGGCCGAAATTTTGAAATATCCACCCCTCGACGATACTGCGCGGCATCAGAGGGTCCTACAAGTACGATGTAGGATCGTGGGGCAGATATTCCCTCACATAGGTCGCGAATAACTATTTTTTCGTACCGAAATTTTGAAATATCCACCCCTCGACGATACTGCGCGGCACCAGAGGGTCCTACAAGTACGATGTAGGATCGTGGGGCAGATATTCCCTCACATGGGTCGCGAATAACTATTTTTAGTACCGAAATTTTGAAATATCCACACCTCGACGATACTGCGCGGCATCAGAGGGTCCTACAAGTACGATGTAGGATCGTGGGGCAGATATTCCCTCACATGGGTCGCGAATAACTATTTTTTCGTACCGAAATTTTGAAATATCCACCCCTCGACGATACTGCGCGGCATCAGAGGGTCCTACAAGTACGATGTAGGATCGTGGGGCAGATATTCCCTCACATGGGTCGCGAATAACTATTTTTTAGTACCGAAATTTTGAAATATCCACCCCTCGACGATACTGCGCGGCATCAGAGGGTCCTACAAGTACGATGTAGGATCGTGGGGCAAATATTCCCTCACATGGGTCGCGAATAACTATTTTTAGTACCGAAATTTTGAAATATCCACCCCTCGACGATACTGCGCGGCATCAGAGGGTCCTACAAGTACGATGTAGGATCGTGGGGCAGATATTCCCTCACATGGGTCGCGAATAACTATTTTTTCGTACCGAAATTTTGAAATATCCACCCCTCGACGATGCAAGGATCTGAGGTCCTACAAGTACGATGTAGGATCGTGGGGCAGATATTCCCTCACATGGGTCGCGAATAACTATTTTTAGTACCGAAATTTTGAAATATCCACCCCTCGACGATACTGCGCGGCATCAGAGGGTCCTCCAAGTACGATGTAGGATCGCGGGGCACATATTCCCTCACATGGGTCGCGAATAACTATTTTTAGTACCGAAATTTTGAAATATCTACCCCCCGACGATACTGCGCGGCATCAGAGGGTCCTACAAGTACGATGTAGGATCGTGGGGCAGATATTCCCTCACATGGGTCGCGAATAACTATTTTTTCGTACCCAAAATTTGAAATATCCACCCCTCGAGGATACTGCGCGGCATCAGAGGGTCCTACAAGTACGATGTAGGATCGTGGGGCAGATATTCCCTCACATGGGTCGCGAATAACTATTTTTAGTACCGAAATTTTGGAATATCCACCCCCCGACGATATTGCGCGGCATCAGAGGGTCCTACAAGTACGATGTAGGATCGTGGGGCAGATATTCCCTCACATGGGTCGCGAATAACTATTTTTAGTACCGAAATTTTGAAATATCCACACCTCGACGATACTGCGCGGCATCAGAGGGTCCTACAAGTACGATGTAGGATCGTGGGGCAGATATTCCCCTCACATGGGTCGCGAATAACTATTTTCGGGCCGAAATTTTGAAATATCCACCCCTCGACGATACTGCGCGGCATCAGAGGGTCCTACAAGTACGATGTAGGATCGTGGGGCAGATATTCCCTCACATGGGTCGCGAATAACTATTTTTTCGGGCCGAAATTTTGAAATATCCACCCCTCGACGATACTGCGCGGCATCAGACGGTCCTACAAGTACGATGTAGGATCGTGGGGCAGATATTCCCTCACATGGGTCTCGAATAACTATTTTTTCGTACCGAAATTTTGAAATATCCACCCCTCGACGATACTGCGCGGCATCAGAGGGTCCTACAAGTACGATGTAGGATCGTGGGGCAGATATTTCCTCACATGGGTCGCGAATAACTATTTCTTCGTCCCGAAATTTTGAAATATCCACCCCTCGACGATGCTGCGCGGCATCAGAGGGTCCTACAAGTACGATGTAGGATCGTGGGGCAGATATTCCCTCACATGGGTCGCGAATAACTATTTTTAGTACCGAAATTTTGAAATATCCACCCCTCGACGATACTGCGCGGCATCAGAGGGTCCTACAAGTACGATGTAGGATCGTGGGGCAGATATTCCCTCTCATGGGTCGCGAATAACTATTTTTTCGTACCGAAAATTTGAAATATCCACCCCTCGAGGATACTGCGCGGCATCAGAGGGTCCTACAAGTACGATGTAGGATCGTGGGGCAGATATTCCCTCACATGGGTCGCGAATAACTATTTTTTTGAGTACCGAAATTTTGAAATATCCACCCCTCGACGATACCGCGCTGCATCAGAGGGTCCTACAAGTACGATGTAGGATCTTGGGGCAGATATTCCCTCACATGGGTCGCGAATAACTATTTTTAGTACCGAAATTTTGAAATATCCACCCCCTCGACGATACTGCGCGGCATCAGAGGGTCCTACAAGTACGATGTAGGATCGTGGGGCAGATATTCCCTCACATGGGTCGCGAATAACTATTTTTAGTACCGAAATTTTGAAATATCCACCCCTCGACGATACTGCGCGGCATCAGAGGGTCCTACAAGTACGATGTAGGATCGTGGGGCAGATATTCCCTCACATGGGTCGCGAATAACTATTTTTTCGGGCCGAAATTTTGAAATATCCACCCCTCGACGATACTGCGCGGCATCAGAGGGTCCTACAAGTACGATGTAGGATCGTGGGGCAGATATTCCCTCACATGGGTCGCGAATAACTATTTTTAGTACCGAAATTTTGAAATATCCACACCTCGACGATACTGCGCGGCATCAGAGGGTCCTACAAGTACGATGTAGGATCGTGGGGCAGATATTCCCGAATGGGTCGCGATTCACCATTTTTTCGTACCGAAATTTTGAAATATCCACCCCTCGACGATACTGCGCGGCATCAGAGGGTCCTACAAGTACGATGTAGGATCGTGGGGCAGATATTCCCTCACATGGGTCGCGAATAACTATTTTTTCGTACCGAAATTTTGAAATATCCACCCCTCGTGAATACTGCGCGGCATCAGAGGGTCCTACAAGTACGATGTAGGATCGTGAGGCAGATATTCCCTCACATGGGTCGCGAATAACTATTTTTTCGTACCGAAATTTTGAAATATCCACCCCTCGTGAATACTGCGCGGCATTAGAGGGTCCTACAAGTACGATGTAGGATCGTGGGGCAGATATTCCCTCGCATGGGTCGCGAATAACTATTTTTTCGTACCGAAATTTTGAAATATCCACCCCTCGTGAATACTGCGCGGCATTAGAGGGTCCTACAAGTACGATGTAGGATCGTGGGGCAGATATTCCCTCGAATGGGTCGCGATTCACCATTTTTTCGTACCGAAATTTTGAAATATCCACCCCTTGACGGTACTGCGCGGCATCAGAGGGTCCTACAAGTACGATGTAGGATCGTGGGGCAGATATTCCCTCACATGGTCGCGAATAACTATTTTTTCGTACCGAAATTTTGAAATATCCACCCCTCGAGGATACTGCGCGGCATCAGAGGGTCCTACAAGTACGATGTAGGATCGTGGGGCAGATATTCACTCACATGGGTCGCGAATAACTACTTTTTCGTACCGAAATTTTGAAATATCCACCCCTCGAGGATACTGCGCGGCATCAGAGGGTCCTACAAGTACGATGTAGGATCGTGGGGCAGATATTTCCTCACATGGGTCGCGAATAACTATTTTTTCGTACCGAAATTTTGAAATATCCACCCCTCGTGAATACTGCGCGGCATTAGAGGGTCCTACAAGTACGATGTAGGATCGTGGGGCAGATATTCCCTCGAATGGGTCGCGATTCACCATTTTTTCGTACCGAAATTTTGAAATATCCACCCCTCGTGAATACTGCGCGGCATTAGAGGGTCCTACAAGTACGATGTAGGATCGTGGGGCAGATATTCCCTCACATGGGTCGCGAATAACTATTTTTTCGTACCGAAATTTTGAAATATCCACCCCTCGTGAATACTGCGCGGCATTAGAGGGTCCTACAAGTACGATGTAGGATCGTGGGGCAGATATTCCCTCGAATGGGTCGCGATCGGTCGCGATTCACCATTTTTTCGTACCGAAATTTTGAAATATCCACCCCTCGACGATACTGCGCGGCATTAGAGGGTCCTACAAGTACGATGTAGGATCGTGGGGCAGATATTCCCTCGAATGGGTCGCGATTCACCATTTTTTCGTACCGAAATTTTGAAATATCCACCCCTCGACGATACTGCGCGGCATCAGAGGGTCCTACAAGTACGATGTAGGATCGTGGGGGAGATATTCCCTCACATGGGTCGCGAATAACTATTTTTTCGTACCGAAATTTTGAAATATCCACCCCTCGATGATACTGCGCGGCATCAGAGGGTCCTACAAGTACGATGTAGGATCGTGGGGCAGATATTCCCTCGAATGGGTCGCGATTCACCATTTTTTCGTACCGAAATTTTGAAATATCCACCCCTCGACGATACTGCGCGGCGTCAGAGGGTCCTACAAGTACGATGTAGGATCGTGGGGCAGATATTCCCTCGCATGGGTCGCGAATAACTATTTTTTCGTACCGAAATTTTGAAATATCCACCCCTCGTGAATACTGCGCGGCATTAGAGGGTCCTACAAGTACGATGTAGGATCGTGGGGCAGATATTCCCTCGAATGGGTCGCGATTCACCATTTTTTCGTACCGAAATTTTGAAATATCCACCCCTTGACGGTACTGCGCGGCATCAGAGGGTCCTACAAGTACGATGTAGGATCGTGGGGCAGATATTCCCTCACATGGTCGCGAATAACTATTTTTTCGTACCGAAATTTTGAAATATCCACCCCTCGAGGATACTGCGCGGCATCAGAGGGTCCTACAAGTACGATGTAGGATCGTGGGGCAGATATTCACTCACATGGGTCGCGAATAACTATTTTTTCGTACCGAAATTTTGAAATATCCACCCCTCGAGGATACTGCGCGGCATCAGAGGGTCCTACAAGTACGATGTAGGATCGTGGGGCAGATATTTCCTCACATGGGTCGCGAATAACTATTTTTTCGTACCGAAATTTTGAAATATCCACCCCTCGTGAATACTGCGCGGCATTAGAGGGTCCTACAAGTACGATGTAGGATCGTGGGGCAGATATTCCCTCGAATGGGTCGCGATTCACCATTTTTTCGTACCGAAATTTTGAAATATCCACCCCTCGTGAATACTGCGCGGCATTAGAGGGTCCTACAAGTACGATGTAGGATCGTGGGGCAGATATTCCCTCACATGGGTCGCGAATAACTATTTTTTCGTACCGAAATTTTGAAATATCCACCCCTCGTGAATACTGCGCGGCATTAGAGGGTCCTACAAGTACGATGTAGGATCGTGGGGCAGATATTCCCTCGAATGGGTCGCGATCGGTCGCGATTCACCATTTTTTCGTACCGAAATTTTGAAATATCCACCCCTCGTGAATACTGCGCGGCATTAGAGGGTCCTACAAGTACGATGTAGGATCGTGGGGCAGATATTCCCTCGAATGGGTCGCGATTCACCATTTTTTCGTACCGAAATTTTGAAATATCCACCCCTCGTGAATACTGCGCGGCATTAGAGGGTCCTACAAGTACGATGTAGGATCGTGGGGCAGATATTCCCTCACATGGGTCGCGAATAACTATTTTTTCGGGCCGAAATTTTGAAATATCCACCCCTCGACGATACTGCGCGGCATCAGAGGGTCCTACAAGTACGATGTAGGATCGTGGGCCAGATATTCCCTCACATGGGTCGCGAATAACTATTTTTTCGTACCGAAATTTTGAAATATCCACCCCTCGTGAATACTGCGCGGCATTAGAGGGTCCTACAAGTACGATGTAGGATCGTAGGGCAGATATTCCCTCACATGGGTCGCGAATAACTATTTTTCGTACCGAAATTTTGAAATATCCACCCCTCGTGAATACTGCGCGGCATTAGAGGGTCCTACAAGTACGATGTAGGATCGTGGGGCAGATATTCCCTCGAATGGGTCGCGATTCACCATTTTTTCGTACCGAAATTTTGAAATATCCACCCCTCGTGAATACTGCGCGGCATTAGAGGGACTTACAAGTACGATGTAGGATCGTGGGGGAGATATTCCCTCACATGGGTCGCGAATAACTATTTTTTCGTACCGAAATTTTGAAATATCCACCCCTCGTGAATACTGCGCGGCATTAGAGGGTCCTACAAGTACGATGTAGGATCGTGGGGCAGATATTCTCTCACATGGGTCGCGAATAACTATTTTTTCGTACCGAAATTTTGAAATATCCACCCCTCGACGATACTGCGCGGCATCAGAGGGTCCTACAAGTACGATGTAGGATCGTGGGGCAGATATTCCCTCACATGAGTCGCGAATAACTATTTT
>JAEUYN010002168.1:0-83911 GCA_018257835.1 Euura lappo
GCGTTGCACTACCCAGACAGGTAAATTTACCCAGATTTTTTCTACGAATTTGCATTTCGGGCTTGGGACTGAATGAAAATTGCGAAATGAAAATGAGGACGCAGTCGATGCGAAACAAACAAAAATGTAATAGTTAAAATAATAATAATGATAATAATAATAATAAGAATAAGAATAATTACTTACTTCTTAATAATAATAATAATAATAATAATAATACATGATGAATTGAATCTCAAAGTAATACTCACATGATTATCACCTTGCTGTAATAACTGCAGTATTATTAGTAAATTGCGAAGTAACGTTAACTGCCCAATAAATAGGTTTCTCCTCCGTTGCCTGGCGCGAGATAACGCAACCACCATCAAAAGTATTTGCCGCCGGTTAACCATTTGATGTCACTCAACAGTAACTCACACGAACAAAAATAAGTAGCAGTAACAAATTATAATTACAACAAGTACTTTAACCGACGACTTTCTGCACTCTCAAGTACAAAGGATGCTCGGTATTAATGCTTGTACCAAAAGACAGGTTAGCAGGGGCTGGGGGGGGGGACTCTTCAGGAATAGAACCCTTACTATCGAGCCCTGTAAGCAATTCTGTGCTGTGAAAAGTTGAACATTACGCTATTGTCACATAGAGGCCGTTTTAGGTACCAGATATTTGTAGGTTATGAGTAAACAATGATAGTACTTACGTGATGGAGCTAAGCCGAATGGATTGAAACACCGTAGAGTCGGACGACGCTGGCGGTTTTGCTTATCGGACATTTTGTAATAACTTATCTTCAAGGAAATTCAGCCGTGTGAAGTTGAGTGCAGCAACGCCATCAGCCTATAGCGGCCATAATAGTGATAGGAGGTCGCACCACCGCTAGAGACATCTGACGGCGCACAGTGCAAAGAAATAAAGATATTCCGTTGAGTCGGAAACAGAATTCCGTTTACCGCTGTTTATTAATTAATCGCAGCTCACACGCGACCACGTGGCCGTCCCACTCTGAAAATTTGGGTTTCTCACTGAAAAAATCTCAGCTTCCTGAATAAAAATTCAAAATCATGATAAAACATGGTGCACACGGAGAAATCGATGTTTTTTGTCGAAAAACGTGTTTTTGAGTTGGTTTCAGAAGAGTTAGTGAAAAATGAAAAATGGATTCAAAAGCTGAGAGTTTTTCACATACAAAACGTATTTTTTCGAATTTTTATTGTGACGTTGGAAGTACGTCAAAAGTGCGTGAAAAAAATATGTCCTAAAAATTGAATATCGTATTCCGCTTGAATGGTAAGTCCTATTGGGCTGAAACTTGGTGAATCTACCAATCTTGGTTCATAGAACGCGAGGAAAAAAATTGAGGCAAATCGATTTTTTCGGGCCCAAACATTCGTTGATAATTGGTGGAATTGCCCTTATATTCTTATATTTTTTCATTCATACACTCATTACAACCATCGTGAATGCGAAGTAAATTGAAATATGTACTTTTTAATCAAACTTAAAGGTTAATATCGATATGCTTGAATGTATTTTCGAAAATAAAATGAATGTTGAATTGTATCCAAATCAATATCGAACATCTCCAATCATTTCTTACCCTGCTTGAACCTCATCAACCACTTCCTTCAGTCATTCTCAACACGAGTGGTATTTGATAGGATAGGATCGTAAGTACAGGGAGAATAATTTTTTCTGATATAGAGTAATTTTATCATATAATATATTCGTAATAATATTGTTTTTCTACAGTTTAATTGAAAAATTTTGAAGTAAAATAATAATGAAAATGTGGAGTACTAAAACTAAACTAACTAGAAAAAAAATATGGAATATATGTCTTACAATATATAAACATCAGATAATTTTGAATAAATGAAAATGAGGATGATACTGTTCCGATCAGTCAGCTGTAACAGAAAGAAAAAGATTAATTGGTTGAGTGATACATATATGGAGAACTATGTTGCCGGTTAGTGAAATGAGATAGATAGTGTGAGGTGATTGTTGAAGCGAATAAAAGGGGAAAGCATCTTACCGTTTTTTACTCCTCCAACACCACCCCCTCATCTGGTGCCTCCCGAGGTGCCTCCGCATCCGGATCCTTCTTTACCCAGTAAATATCACTGTGTCTATTATAGACCAGCCGTATGTGTGTATCTTCATCCACCTGGAATTGGGTACCTCCCGGCTGATTGTCGCTCTGGAGTATGATCAGCATTGCCATACTCTCGATGATCTTCGGAGGCCACCGCCTGAACCAATCCATCGGTACCACTATCCTATTTGTCACGAATCTATAATGTTCGGTTTCCATTTTTTTCCTTCCTTCTTCTTCTTTCTCTGTAAATTTTAACAGAACAATTACACTCAGTAGAGCAGGTAATTTCACTTAATCACTAGATAATTCAACACCATATTCGAGAACACTCACTTCTAAAACTTGACAACCTGCACTGAGTGAGGGCTCAAGGAGTAATGATTACTTCGACGACTCTTCGACGTCTCTTCTGTACCAATTCAAAGTTTGTTTATGCATATATGTTTAGTGTTTATGCTTTTGGTACGAAGAAGATAAGACTCTACTCTAAGCGTTGGTATCGAAGAAATTAAGAATAAGACACCGCCCGCGCCGCCATGGTACCTCGTGTACTTATATTGAGACTCTTCGCGGATACGAATATAATATTCTTACCTAAAAAACAATCACTCCGACGAAGAAAATCCAGAGTCGTATCCTGCACGCCGCCAAAGGCGATGCCATTCGTTTATCTCTCCCTCCTCTTGTTCAGGCCAACCAAACCGTCTGCGCCAATAATTTCCATCACGCAGCACCGCTGGTGCATCATCATTTTCGTTTTCACCATCCTCTTCCTCATTTTCATCATTTTCTGCACCCTCATTTACATCATCCTCCTCCTCCTCCTCCTCTTCGATCTGGTTGGAGTGTTTACGCTTGATGCCGTGGGTGAGGAAACGCTTTGGGTTACCCTCCTCATCCGATTCCGAATCTGAACCGTGAGGTGCGGAGGCATGCCCAGGTAACGTTGAAATATGGTTTCCTTGACTCTCCATCTTGCAAACATTATCAACATAAGACGATACCAAGTATACGTAGTAAAGGGTAAAGCTATACTTACTTTATTCTTGTTCACGATCAAGCACTACTAATTGCGAACACCTTTCAACCGCCGTATGATTTAAAAAAAAAAATGACCCGGACTGGAGACGAATGTCTTCACAGTGGTACACGAAGCGAAAGCTCAGAGCGTAATGATCAAACTCTTCGATATCTCGTCAAGAATTCGAAAGCATTTACGTCTTGAACTCTAAATAATTTCTTTATCGTGATACCCACTTCGTAATTATGATGTTTAACATTATCGTATTATATTTCCTTTGATATTTAAATTGAATTCATCAAACGTTCTTCTGATTATCGTTCTACTTGGAATTAAATGTTTACGAAGAGTATTCATTACAGAAAGTTATGGGAAGTATCGTCTACCCTAATACAGACAAGAATGAATTCTGTAACGTCTTTCGCAAGTTTTTATAAGAGCTGGTTACCACAATGATCCCTCAGTCGACTTCTGGCAGCTCTACAATCAACCAGCGCGATGGTGACGATTATGAACGCCCTAATCTGTTATTTCGATCGATTTTACTGCGAATTCCTGTCGAAGAACCTCCGGTCAACGGTGAATCGATCTGATGAGCAAGATGTTGGAGAACCCTGCATCGAATACTCACCGAAGGATCTCTGTGCTACCTCTATCCTTATCGATGAAGAAGACTTCCAAGGAGTCGACATGATATTGGATGTGCAAGGGTTCAAACGATCGGGTAACAGATTTATACCGAAAGAATTGGCCACGATCAATATTCAAGCGGACAGAGAAGGTAACCAAGGTCTTTCATGCATTCTCTTCAAACCGCCGTGTTCCTGGGAGGTCTTACGATCGAAATACAAGTCTATCAACGCATGGTTGATATGTAATTATCATGGACTGCCTTAGAACGTCGGTGTGGAGTCATACGACGACGTGAAGAAAATTGTGAAGAAAATTGTCGAGAAGGCGAGTCGGATTTACGTAAAAGGTCAGGAGAAGAAGCAATGGGTGGAAATCGTGATTGACTACTCGAAGCCCGTTATCGACCTCGCAGATTTGGACTGTCCTAAATTGAGCGAAGCAGAAGTTGCTCATTGCTGGTATCACGGTTATCATATGCACATTCCCAAGTATCACTGCGCTTTTAAAAACGTACAGAGACTAAAAATTTGGTATCAAAGACACTGCTCGTCGTCTCTCGAGAAATCGCTCCGACTGTTCTTCGCGATGGGAGCTTTAACGAAAATGATGAAAGAAGATACAGCATTTTTGCCTAAAAATTTTATCATCATGTACGCTGCGAACGAAATCGATGAGGTGTGGGACAAGCTACCTGAAAATATGAAAACGGACAAAGACATCGCTGGGTACCGCAGATGTCAACTACATACCTGGCAATCGGACTACGATGGTGATACGTTCGATGGAGCTAACCCTCTGATTAAAAACTGTGCTCAGTGTAAAATTGTGTAGCAACTATATGAATATATTTTATTATCTTACTCATTATCATTTTACACGCTTTTTGTATCTTCATCTATGATTGAAATAATAATAATAAAATCAAATATATTTTAAGTAACATGTATGTTTTGCCTTTACCTATGTTAAACATTCCATCAATCCCTGAAAAAAAGTGATATCTGTAATTAGAATAATATTAAATATCAGAAATCGTCTGAAAGCTTTCGAAATGTTTCGAGATCTTTCGAGACCTCTTGAAAATTCATTCGATATGTTCAGAGATCTTCCGAGATGTTGCAGAAAAATCTTTGATGAATCTTTCAGAAATCATTTGAAATCTCTCGGAATTATCTGACTGAGATGCAATTAAACCAAGCGCAATCACCCGAAATCCGAGGCGCGCAAGCGCCGACCCGCCGGAAACAAAGACGCCGCTCGCGACGGTTAGCAACCTGCGGAAACCTGCAGACGGTTGACGTCATGCGTCTGCCGGGTCATGTCATAAATCTTCCCTCAATCGGGTGGGGGTATCGACCAATCCGGCAAAGGAGCTACCGCTAAGGTGTCACCAGGTCAGGTCATCCACCTTCTCGATGACGTCATCGATGTTTCAGAACCTTCCAGAGCCTTCTGGGCGATGACGTCATCGATAATGACGCAACACTTTCAGGCAGAAACCTCGCCCCCTTATCGATACCCCCACCCGTTGCAGAGGAGCCAGAACTCGAACCCCGCCCCCCTTACCGCGACCCCGCTTGCCTATGAGCCAGAAACCTCCTTGCCTATCTACTAAACTGATACCTGAGAGTGCTCTGAGCTTCTATCGTAGCGTTTTGTGATTTCAATTCATTTATTTATGTTTATTCACGTATTATGATGTAAAATGCGAACGCACAAGATTTATTTCGTTGTCAATAGTTATATCGCGTGTCTAATGACATAAGGTCGTAAACGCCATTATACGACGTTTTGCTGTTTATAATGGCATAAAGTCGTATAATTTTTTTTTTCACGCCAATCGCTCTGAAAACCTTCGAAACGTATAGATCAATTGAAATTACGAGTTCGAAAAATGTAAGTGCAAAAGGTCGTAAGTTGGGCGGATACGTCGTTCTTTCATTACAATTTTCAAGGAAGATTAAAAAATAAATTAAAAACAGAAGGTCGCAAGCGCCAATTTTTAAAATTTTTTTTTCACGTTTTTTTTTCAAATAGCTGTGAAAACTCGTGAAACGCAAAGAAAAATCGAAATCGACGTCGTTTCGAAAATTTCGATAAAAAATATTCGTAGTTAACAGCAGAACGTCATAAGCGCCAATTTAAAAAAATAGTATATTATGTGGCATGCCCGTAAAGTAACTGTTTTCTGGCGAGGTTATGTTTTTCGTACGAGCCGTTGGTTTTACTTGGCGAGCCGAAGGCGAGCCTAAGGTAAAGCCAACGGAGAGTACTAAAAACATAACCTCGCCGAACAGTTACTTTACGGGCACGCCCCATACGATATTTTTTGCGGCACAGGCATTGAAAGTCACTTCGACGCCAGTTGAGATCCGAAAACTGCATCTACCATGACGGTTCTGCGGCGTGCCCAGTCGGCTCAAAAGGCAGTTCTGTGCAAGCGCAGTCCGACCTCGACTTGTAAAGTCTTTTCACGTCGAGGTGAACTACGTTATAAAAACTTTCCATGTCGAGGAGGAAACTTTTTGTGTCAGCTCTGAAGTCAGACGTATAAAGCGCCACTTTACGGGTCGAAAAGTGGCTTTTCAATGCCTGTGCCGTAAAAAAATTTTTTTCACGATTTTTTCAAATAGCTGTGAAAACTCGTGAAACGCAAAGAAAAATCAAAATCGACGTCGTTTCGAAAATGTCGATAAAAAAATATTCGTAGTTAAGAGCAGAACGTCGTAAGCGCCAATTTTAGCTGTGAAAACTCGTAAAACGAGAAGAAAAATCGAAATTCATGGAAAACAAATATTAGGGTAATATATTCTCAACCGTGCACCACCAGTTCCAAATCCAGTTCAAAATCAAGACGAGAAAATATTGCTTACTAGAAATAGCGAACAAAGTGAACCATATTTTTCGTAATTTCGTATAGATAAAATTGTTTTTATTTTGGTTCTCACTCATGTAATAAGAGATAATATTTTTGTATATTAATCGTCTCGTATTTTGATGGTGAGCACAAATAATGAGCCAATTGTAAAATACTTTCGTATTCCAGAAATTTGAGAAAAAAGATGTCAGAACAATAATATTTATGTAGATAGTACTAACAATAAGTGAAAGTTTTCTTCCCTTGCATGTAGCTCTAGCCTCACTCTGCTTCAGTCGACAATGCTCTGCGTAATAAATATTATGACAGTAAGTGCGGTTGGTAGTAATTCGCTGGGGCACTGACAGATGACGCTGCGGCGCTAGGTCGGTAGTAGAGAGTCCCTCTTACGGTAAAATAGGTCGTCGGGCCCGATCCCGAATCCGTAAAATAAGTGACAGTCTACTGTGTACTGTGGGGTCATTTTAACTTAATCTTCTTTTATTGTTGACCTCATCGCATTCATACTTGTTAGAAAATTCGTATCGTACGACATAAATCACTGTAGTGAGCCAGACCTTTGTTGTCTTTGGCTTAGTTCGAGAGTTTTTGACATTGGTTCTCTATCAATATCTACCAGACTTTCGATTAAAAAATCTGGTAATCAAACCGTTTTACTCTGTTTAAATCGGTGCTTGACGTGCAAGGTGAATAATTTATAATGGAATCTCAACCAGAGGAAGTATCTGATCGTAACAAAAGATGGCAGGCAATAATCATACAAGAGACAGACAGTGAATTATCCGGCGATGAAGTGATTTCGAACTCTCAGCCAAAAATACAGCACCACCGATCGAACTGTGTGGAATATCAGTCACCTAAAAGACGACGTCTTGACGTCGCAAATGATAACTGGGACGTGCCATTATCTCTAGATCTTGAACATTCAGATCCATCACTCGAGGAACTACTCACACAAATGTCACAACTCAGTATCAGAGAAAGTAGCGGAAGTTTGAGGTTTGAATCGAATTCTTCGCTCCATAACTCGCCAAACATTTCGAATCTGAGTTCCTTGGCTTCCAATGGCGACGAAATACACCGTCAAAATTTGAATAGATCCTCTCCGGATTCCGTGATCAATGACGCGCCACAGAGATAAAGTCGAAATAGACCCGCAAGACCGCTCGAATGGAAACGGACGAAAGCACGGATAGCCCGTAATAGTGGTCAGCCATATGTATCTGCGAATGGTCAACACCAGCAGCCGAGAAAAATGCTTCCACCGTGTAGCTGCCCAATGCACTGCTCTCAAAAAATCAGCCGGGAGAGACGGTTGCCAATTGACCGGGCATATTGGGGACTGGCCGATATCAATCGACAGCGAGAGATCATTGGCAAATTAGTAAAAATTAAAAGGGTTCGCAGGCATCGCGTTGATGAAGACAAATTGAGACGAAGGTAGGTTGAATCATTTGTTGTGTATTGATTGCAATCTTCAATTTTCATCATAAGTGTAAGCAATTATGTGTTCATGATTTCTAGTACACAGCTGAAATGATCATATTCTTTTATATAATATTAATTCTTGGCCTGCGGATCTTTATTTTCAGAGTTCGATTTTCATTTTCATTACAACAGGTACACACTAAATCTACAGGCTGAAGCTGGATGAGTCCCATGTGAAAACTTGTAAGGTCTTTTTTCTGAACACTCTGGGAATCGGCGAAAAAATATTGCGCGTCGTGATGGAGAAAATGATTCGGAGTGAGACGGGCGCATTATCACCTGACCGCCGAGGCCG
Organism: Euura lappo; assembly: GCA_018257835.1. Lineage (NCBI taxonomy): Eukaryota > Metazoa > Arthropoda > Insecta > Hymenoptera > Tenthredinidae > Euura > Euura lappo. The sequence continues at coordinate 8,417 of JAEUYN010002168.1, forward strand.
CCACATACCAGCGCATAAATTATCGAATGATGATATCGCTGGTATCAAAAGGCACATTTCGTCGCTACCGAAAGTACCAGCTCATTGGTGCCGCCGAGACTCAGCAAAGACCTACCTGGAAGGTAGTCTAAGCAAAGATTTAATATATCAACTGTATCTATCGTATGCTGCTGAGCATAGATTACGCAAGGTATCGAAGCCGACCTACACCCAGCAGTTGGAGGTATTGAACATCGGGTTTCATCAGCCGAGGAAGGACCAATGCTGGTGCGCAAACTTCCACTCATATTCGCCGGAGGACAAGGTCGCGAAACAAGATGAGTACGATTTGCATGTACAGCGCAAGGAATCTGCACGTGAACAGAGAGTCCTTGACACCAACGCTGCAGAGGACGCAGGAAGAGTTATGACAGCCACCTTTGACCTAGAGGCAATTCTATACTCGCCGTTCATCGCTTCGAAGCAGTTGTTCTACAAGAGAAAATTGGCTACACTAAATTTTACCATTTTTGTAGTAAAAAAAAAACAAGGTAAACATTGTTCAGTGTTTGATCCGTGTCAGGAGATATTTCACGAAATATGACTTTCTTCGCAGTTTAAAAATTGTGATTTCGGAAATGTTTGCATCTTTTTATATGGATTTTGTGATTTAGTATAATCATCTTCCGTTTTTGATGAATATTACGTGACTGCTCGCTTTATTAAATAAAAAATCAAGATGACCATAAGTAACTGACACATTTCTCCATCAGGATACTGTTACATGTGGCCAGAGTATTGCGGGCAAAAAGGATCCCAAGAAATTTCTACCTGCTTGGCCAAATTCATTGACGAAGAAGTCCCGATTGGCATTGAAAAATTGAATTTGTATGCCGACAATTGCGCAGGTTCGTAAATTACTTGTTGATTTCATTTCGTTGAACTGATTTTCTTCTTTGTTTGCATGTGTATAGGCCAGAATAAAAATGCAATAGTTACTGCGATGTTGGGAGATGCACTCCAATCTCACCCGTCCCTGCAAAAGACAAACCTAAAATTTTTGCAGGCTGGGCACACGTACATGAAATGTGACACCATGCATTCCACAATTGAGCGCGCAGCACGCAACCAAGAGATTTACGTCCCTAGTGATTGGGCAAAAATAGTTCGTCTCGCCAAAAAATCGGGAAAGCCATATTCTGTGTACCAGATGAACTACTTCGATTTTTTTAATTACAAAGGGCTCAAGGACAAAGTGAGACGATAGTTCTGGATTACATCAATTAGTAATTACGCTAGCGCGCAGTGTTGAAATCGATGCTGACTTGATGCAAAAATGCAAAAATCCGAGCTAATCGTCTCTATACACATGCTATAAATGTTTCACAGATTTTCCCACGAAACCTTCGGTACACTGACCGATCAAAAGTGAAATGGAGAGCTGCGAAATGGATACAGATCAGACGAAACCATCCAAAATATATTGAATTGAATAATCAGAAAATAATTATACAAACTGTAACGTGGCAGCTTCGGCTCGCCTCGTTACTGAAGGCTCCCTGAACCCTAGACGGTAAGTAAAATCATTTTCCTAGGAGTGATTGTGAGTGAGAATGATTGCGGAATGAATTGTCACCTAAAGAACGATAAAAACCGAGAAAAGCTCCGAAGCGGCGACAGAGACAAACTTGCGTTGTTAATTTGATTAGTAATTTCTTTAGGCTATTTTTAAATTCTCTGAGGTAACCCGTTCTTCATGGAGAACCACTGACGATTGAGAGACGCTGAGGTAAAGAAGCAGCGGAGGCAAAAGACAGACCGGGTGGGAAGGTACAGAACGATCAGAAAGCTCAGAACTTCCTCCAGGGGGACGCAGCCACGTGAGGGTAGCTGACCACTCAACTTCAAGGGACGAGACAGCGGGGGTCCGCCTGCTGTCGTGAAGAGCCGTGAGTCCCCCAGGATGAGCACCCGCCTGCCCAGGGGCAGCCCGCAGCACACAGCAGTGACACCGCTCCGCATAACTCTCAGGAGTTAAAGGGTTTCCCGAAATTCGCCAAGAGGACGACACTAACCGATCGTAGAATTAAGTAGAGCGTAAAGAGGGGGAAATAGACACCCTGCTCAGAGAGATCACTCTGGCGTTTAGTGATGCGAAAAAATGAAAGAATCGATTCTGAGAATCGATTAATCGTATCGGTGTCTTTCGGTTCTCAGAATCGATATATCGCGTAAAAAAAGTATCGATTCTCTATAATCGGCTGAATATCGGTTCAAATTCGAAATCTACATACCATTATAGTATAGTACTTTTTTCTACATAATACGTGATCAGGTGATAGAAATAAGGAATAGTGAATAGCTGTAATTTACGAAGGGACATAATTATTCACCAGATTGTTATGCAGGAATCAGGCCTGGCAGGAATTGATCTCTTGTTCGCATGTTTATAATTCAAAGTAATATTTATTCGATTGTCTTAATATGAAATACAAGCTGAACACCATATAACGTTTATATAGGAACTTTTTTTAGAAGGAGATGACATTCATAGACGAAGCCAGCTTCATGAGTTATAACCTTATACGATTAATATCACCTTTTCTAGTAAAGTCAAAGACTAGTGCGCATCTCTATGTAAATCTCAATATAGATACGAAAACCTTAACGTCGACTAATTGACGTACACTGTAACGGTAAAAGTGACTGAGACTGAGAAAACAGTCCACCGTTTACAATAAGAAAGCTTCTTTACTAGTTAACGTACCAAACTAAAAGAGTTGGGCGCCAGGTACCGAATGTACCGCCGTACGGTAGGTTAATCAACAAAACAGACTAAACAAACGATATTCAGCAAACGGTAGGTTCGATAGCGAGAGATAGAAGCACTGCTCGGCTAAGCTGCAGTTTACTCAAAACGTATGGTAGAGTGGGTAGGTTCTCCAGTAAATGACACGTGGGTAAGTAGTTTAACGGTAGGCGGAGCCTAATATATTAAGTAAAGCAATAGCAATCCAGTTTGACAATAAATAATCACAGAAATCAGTCATAAGCGAGAAAATTCACAAGAATACTTAAGAAAATTATTACATAAAAACAGCAAAACGTAAGCGCATCGTACAGAACAAGGCAGAATTAATGGAAGGAGGTAAAGTCGCAGACTCGATATAATAAAAGATACAGACTTAAAGGTAAGCGTCACAAAGCGACGTCATACTCATAAGCGAAATGCGATGCGTTAATTACGATAGAAAAATGTAGATACGGGGTCTGTACGATAGGCGAAACGAGAGTAGGAAGTCAATAAAATATTCACAAAGAATTACTTAAAAGTTACAATACTAAAAATAACGCGGAGTACAAATCGTTACAATCATCGCTACGGAAATTACCAAAAAGACATATATACGGAAGGTAGCGTAGGCGTAACGATAGGCAAAGAAGTCAAAGAACAATAAATAACTAATAAACTAGTTCCGCGGCTGCTTCTACGCAAGGGGAACTACCTCAGGGAAACTCAATCGTAAATCGCATGCAATGGCATGCGTAAATCGTAAATTACCATACAGATAAACAGCAAAATATAAATCGTAAACCAGAAGGGCACGATAGAACGTAGTGACAAAAAGATCATGCTCAAATATCAAGAGATATCACGAAAAGTGGTTCAGTCGGGAGGTCGTTCAGTAAAGACTGCTCAAACGTATAGCGTAACGTATAACGGATCGGTAAAGAACAGAAACGTAACGTAAATGGAATCACACGGGATCGCGGTCGCAGCGCAGCACCGACGAGACCGTGATTCTCAAACAAAGACTCGCCTACAGACGGTAGAACGATATAAGAGCCATACGGTAGGTATTAAACAAAAACTGAGCGGTAGATCATCAGATTATAGAACTGAACGATAGAACGGTAGAACGACCTCGTAACTTTACATAAATAGGCGGAAGCCTTACCTTAAATTCAGGCGTGTGAAATACACTGACTAGGTTTAAATTACAAAAGAATGACTCTAAATTACTTAATAAAATCTAACGGAAGGAAAATAGCGGTAGGAAAGATGTACGGTAGCGAGATAGTATAGAAAGTGAATTTACAGAAACGATAGAGGGATGAGGTGAGCAAAAGGAGGAAAAGTCTATAGGTGATCGTAGCGTAGCTGGAGACGTCCGTTCGGGAGCACAGCGAAGCGTAGAAGAGACCGAGTCTCGTTGCTCTCCCTGATTTATAGACAATTCGTGTCACTCATGGCTCAGCCGTACGAAGTCAAAGTTCGGAACAGCCACTTAGCGGTGATAGGTCAACGATCACCCCTCTTATGCAAATCTGGACATTCGGCAATCCTCGGTTCCTCTGACGTCACGATCGTGGCTCCTCTCGCGTTGTAGCTCGCTAGGGCTATACCGATCTGCTGCTGCCGATGCTCTGAGTCGGTCCGATGGGAATCCACGCGGTCTTCCCTTAGCCGGACTCTGGCGGCAGGCGGTAGGTCTCTTCGTAACGCAGGCCGCCTCTACCAGTCGTGCTGGGCATCTTTCAGTCCTGATCACGAGCGAGCCCTCAGAGTTCGGAGATGTCTCGTCAAGGGGGTTCCTGACGACGATGCGGTAGCTGAAACAGTAGGTGTTACGGGTCTGCAGGCTTTATAACCTCGGTCACCAAGCCAGGAAGTCGAGTAGTGGCCTCCACTCGGCTCAAAACACCGGTCTCGGAGACATCCTTAGCGTTAGCGGCCTAACTCCATGAAGTTGATCAGCTCAGCTGGCGGGAGGATTCGTATGAACTCGTCCCTATACGCCGGCAGCTGGACTGCGTCGAGAGTTTCGGGTGATCGGGAAACGCTGGCTATCTCTAACCTCTTTATCCTGGGCCAGGTAGCTTGCACGTTCGTAGGCGTGTAGCCGTGACGGAGATTGTAGGAGAGTGCCGAAGTGTAGAGCTGTCGCAGCGTTGATCCTCGGCGAAGAATTACATATAGAGAGCGTAAAAATACAAGAAATTAAACAAAAACAAATAATAACTAGTACGGCGCTTGATCGAGTTTCCCCTGAGTGTAGCGGATGTCATTTTTCCCCCCGCTGTGTCCTTCAGGACGTCTCAGCTGGTTCAATGTAACGGGCGACCGCAAACACCACGTTACAACACTTTTCAAAACTTAAACCTCATTATCAGTCATAAATATAAGATAACGTATCATAATAATAGTTTATAAACATATTTGGAAATATACGTTTGCGATTATACGTTTTGTTCCTTAAAATCACTACATAGTACATAGTATCAAATAATCATTGGCTTTTGCAATTAATAGACTAGCTCTTTGTACGTTTAAATAACCCGAAGATACAAGAAGTTTCTGTTCTACCTTCAGAGTATATAACTCTAGGAATGGTTAGGTCTGCGAGAGAGAGTCGGTTCTAATCTACACTAACAGAACCTATCAGCGCTACTGTGTAAATCATACAACTTTTTCATGGATACCAAAAATCTTCATCAAGGGAACCCAAAAATATCAACTCGGAGGCTCTTTTTCCCGTCAGCCGGTTCCGCTTGTCAGTAATAGTATTTCCAGCTTTGCTGAACAATCTTTCGGAAGGCACAGACGTAGCAACAACAGCGAACTATGTCATAGCAATTCGGTACACGTAAGGATAGACAACTCTCAATTCTGCCCAAGTCTTCAGAGGACATTTTTTCCTGTTAGTTACCGGAGAGTCAAGGAATTGTCTAAAATTCTACCGGAACGCCTCCAGGTTCGTCTGAGTTCGAAGGTGTCGAGACTGCTTATTCTTCATGGACACTCCATAACTTATCCTCTCTGGTTTTGTTTGTGCTATCAGAATGCGGATTTGCAGGGTTATTGGCAGTCAGGTTGGTATTCTCGTCATTTCCATCTTCGCGCTTTAGCTGTTGAATAAGATGACAGACTTTAGCTTGTGCATTTGCAATTGCCAGAGGACTCTGAAAGTGCAATCTTTTGTAACGTGGATCCAATAACGTTGATACTGCTAAGAACGGGTTCTTTGCGATGCTCGAATGGTCCGTGTAAAATCTTTTTTTCATTTCTTTCAGCACGCTTTGCAATAAGCAGAAGGATATTTCCGTCCTTGAATTCACTTTGTACAAGGATTTCATCAGACAGTTCAAAATCGAAATGACGTTGCTGCTTGTTACATAATACTTCCCTGACATTTCCTTTGTAACTACTTCTATGGGAGATAGTATTTCCACTGCATCTTTAATCACTCGAAGTTCTGAATGTGACAGCATTTCAGGCGCCTCGACTCTTCCGAATGACGAGTTGATAAGCACGGTACTAACATGGTTGGCTAGTAGCAAGAATCTCTCTATCATGTAGTACATGGAGTTCCACCGAGTCTCGTATTCTTGTTTAAGTTTCAAAATCTTGTCCTCGGTTTTACCCTCCTGCCTCTGCAGTCTCTTCAGGGCATCAGTGGCGTTGACGCTTCGTTTGAAAAAAGTCACAATTGATTTTACTTTTTGCACAACATGGTCAAGATCTGGCACTGCAGCAAGAGCATCTTGAATCATCAGATTCAATGTGTGGGCAAAACACGGGAGATGTTTACTTCCTCCATATGTGTCATAAACAGCTTTTTTCATGTTTGCTGCGTTGTCCGTGATTACAGCTTGGATACTGGTATCTTTGATACCCCAGTCTTGACAAATACTTCGCAGAATTGTGGATATGTATGCTGCCTCATCTTTCTGGTCAAGCTCTCGCATTTCTAAATCTATTGATCGCAGTTTTATCTTCTCAGTGTCAATATAGTGTGCCGTTACACCAATGAATGCCTTCGTATTATATGGATCAGTCCATATATCCGATGTCAGTGAAATGCTATCGACATTTGACAAGACGGTTTTCACTCTGTTTTGTAGCACATGATATTTATCATCCACTCGAGACGTTATTGTTTTTCTGCAAGGTACCGTGTATAAAGGTACAGCGACTTTCATCAGCCCTCTAAATCCTTTGTCTTCAACAATTGACAATGGCTGTCGACCTTTGGCAATCATGTACACTATCCCGGAAGTGAGCTTATTATCCATAGATCCTCCATCTCTAATTGAAGAATCACTTTCCATTGGTAAATACATTTTTGGATCGATACTAAGCCACGAAGAATATGATATGCAAGTTCTGAATTCGTGAAATTTCAGACATAACATGAAAAAAATGTACGATAAATATCAGACATACCCTTGTAAGACTTCACTTTGGTAAAGGGTTCAGCAATTGGTTCCTGAGTATCCAAATTTTCGACAGCACGACGAGGAAGCGGATCGATGGTACAGAGATCTATGGTGTTCGGTTGTGTAGGCTCGTCACGTCTCTGATTCCGGACATTTGCTCGTTGATGCGATACCTGCGTACTGTGTGTGATACCAGCGGAAGTCGAAGGAACACTGTCCAATTCAGGGTCGTCAACGTTTCCTTCCTTTTCTGTTGCCGTGCCAGATTCCGTTCGGATGGATGGCAACGAACCGGTTTTTTTTTTGTAGCGGGTCTTGTACATTCTCAATTTCGAGAGGATGGTTTCGAAGGATGTGGTTCACTAGATTAGTGGTATTGCCACAGTGTTTGTAAAGGTTCTGACACAAACGACATCGTGAAGATATAGCGTCAATTTTCTCGAAGTATCTGTGAATATTTTTATTCTTCGACAGTTTACGTTTCGTAACTGTGTTGTCTTTTCCTGTCGACATTTTCACGCTGTACACGATGTTCTGAAAAAATTACGTCAGCATTACGTCGGTCATCATTTACTCCCTGGGCATGCTCAAACTATCAATATAAACTTTAAAACTTCTCTACGTCGATGGCTTCGAGACAGATATACGAAACGCTTTTCTTTTACAATAAAAATTACCATAATCACTTGATTAGACGATTTAATTGGCTCCGGCAACAAACACATCGATTCAGAGCTAATATAATTCATTTGCGTGATCAACTTGATCATGATCATTTTTATCGTAAAAGGAAAGCGACCAAGATCGTAATAAACTGCAAACTCATCCTAACCTAATTTGACTTTGAAGACATTCTCAAGTCACTACTAGGCACAGCAAAAAATGAACTAGATTCCACGATTTATGTATAACAAAAATGATTATTATTTGACATATTATTAAACAGTGCTATAAAATGTTTATCTCGCCCATGATCTCACCTTTGCACGCACTGCCGTACAGTGGTTCAGAACGGCCTAATCGCCGGCCAAAAGTCGAAAGGTGACGGTTAAAAGATCAATGTTTTTGAAATGGATTCTTGTAGGGAAGTGTTTGGGGCATACAAATTGCATAGGCTTAGGTCGAAACATTGTATACCTGCTACCCTGTGCCAGTCGAAAGTTGCCTCTCGTGGAGACAGGCACGCGCCGCGTCGCTCCACAGTTTTGCGGCGTTCCACAAAATAGTGCATAACTAAAAAACTACGTGACCGATTTTAATTTTTCAAAATGGAAAATGTTCATCAAGGTATATAGAAACTTTCATGTACTTCAATGTTCCAGAATATTTGTTGTTATTTATGAAACGTTACGTTAACGGTAGCCGTGATTTTCATAATTTTTCGCTTTCTATTAAATACATTTTTAGAGCTATAAAAAAATTTTAAACCATTTTAACCTTGGCATTGGCGTGGATATGTTCCTTGAACTATCTTTTATGGAATGTGTAAAAATCAGTTTGCCGTTTTTTGCCTTTTTTGGATAACAACAATTTTACTGTTACCGTGCGTACTGTCGCGCGCGTTACGCACTGTGATTAGCGATACTCCGCTGAAGTATAGAGGGTTTTTGTAGATATTTTCTATCTCTTTACAAGTATCCTGGAGATACACAATATATTCAACTATTCACGTTTCAACAGGAGGTACGTGCAAAGAAATCAACTGTACACGCCGAAAAATATTTTCGGCGCTACAGAACGAATAGGGTTCCAGTTTTGCGAGGCAGATGGAAGTTCTAGAGAAACATTTCAGTGATTCCGAAGGATGTCCGGTCGTAATTTCAGACGAGGGACGAAAATTTTTGAGAAATGTTCTGTTTTCTTTAAAAAAAAAAAAAATGGCAGGATAACGTTTTGTACGTTTTTAATAATGATTTTGATTCCTCATAATGTATTATCTACGTGTGATGAAATAAACATTCAAAATATATTATAAAAAATTGTTTCTTATTTTGCAATTTCAAATGTTTTCAATCTGATATCAAATTCGTAATCAGCGGCCCCAAAAACCTTATAGAGGAAATTTTCAGACCGTTAAAGTGATTAATTTTCGAAAATGTCCGCCATTTTTGTTTCGCCATTTTGAATTTCATAATTTTGATGTCAGATTCGTAATCAGCGGCCCCAAAAACCTCATAGTCGAAATTTTCAGACCGTTAAAGTGATTATTTTTCGAAAATGTCCGCCATTTTTGGTCCGCCATTTTGAATTCCATAATTTAGATGTCAAATTCGTAATCAGCGACCCCAAAAACCTTATAATGGAAATTTTCGAATCATTATTCTTACTTTTCGACTTTTGGCCGGCGATTAGGCCGTTCTGAACCACTGTGCGACGTGCGTTCCCGTAGAGCCAATCTTGAGAGTTTTGTTTGAGAGTTCTGTTAGAGGGAATTCGTACTAGAGTTGTAAGAGAAAGAGAGCGAGTGTGATCCTTGAGGAAGCTGCTACCGATCCCTGAGAGGTTCTTTCCGTTGTTGCGCTGGTTTTCGTTGAAGTAAGTGACTTCATTTTACCTGCGGTAAATCTGAACGGATCACTTGAATCTTGTATTGTATCTGCGGTCTGAGAATAAACAAATTTTGGTTCCTTGGATCTCAAGTTCAGATTGAGACTGAGCTTCGAACTGTCGACCGAAGCCAGAGTTTGCCAAGGGGGTCATCAGAGAATTTTTATTGTTAATTTTGGGTATTGAGTAGAGTCTTTTCCTCGCGGAGGGTTTTGCCTCGTGGCGTGATTCGCCATCATGTCTTTGTCGTCGCCTCGTGACTTTCAACGGAGAGTCAGACACGCCAGAGTCTTGTAGGAATTATTAATTGAGTTATTAGAGTCCATTTATTGAGAATCATTGCCTTGAAGGGCTTGTCATGAATTATTGTTCATTCTTTCTGTAAAATTATCTCTTGGAGGATAGGGAATAAGTTGAATACAGGGTTTAGCGGTTCGCCTCACGGGCCGTTAGAATTCAAATCTGCGCAATAGGCGTTGTTTACGTTCTTCACCGAGCCCGGTCTCGCTTCACGAAAGACGCGCTCGCCTTGTAGCGGACACCGCTTAGTATTAATTTTTGTAATATTGTTGATTGAGATCTTGGTTCGCCTCACGGACCTCGGTAGGACATTATCGCCTCGTGGTGAATAATATTATTTTGGCCTTTGGCTTTTGGAAATTATTGTTTTTGTTATGGAGTTTTCTTGATATTTCCCTTTGATTAATTTAATGTTAAGCTCTTGTTATAATTCTGAGGCTCGTTCATTCGCTTTTGCTGGTTAACCCGGGCCTGTCGGGGAATTAATTTCATTTTTTCATTGTTTCGAGTCCTCAGCCTTGGGCTGAATTGATTATTTACCTTGCTTTTTTTCATTTTGTTATTGATTGAATCCCTTGAGATTCGCATCGTTTCCTCTTTGAATAAATTGCCCGTTTATTAGTTACTGTGAAACCTTAGTTTGTTGCTGCCAACCCCTACTTCTCCCCTCCAGCTCGGCTTGCCGTAACGTTTCCCCGCCCCTCTACCAAATACTGTGCTGCCGGCCGCATTTTGTTTTGTTTGAATAAGATTTACTGATTCCGAGGATAAATGATGCGAAAGTCATCTGGCGCCCAAACACACCCCTGCTCTACCCGTTGAGTCGATAGGGCAGATCCGTATCGACCGGATTGGTTTGATTATTGATTACCTTGAGGGTCGATCGTATCGACCCAGTTTGAGATTGTAGCGACCCCGTGAGTCTGTTTTTCGGATTTTCCGGATTTTTGGTTTTACGGGTTTTTCTCCCCAGTGAAGGATTTGCGCTCAGACGCGGCCTGAGTCGCCTTTATAAAAAGTCCTCGTCACAAAACATACTGATACGAAAGTGTGTAAACCACTCGAAAGCGAATGCGCCATGAACTATAGAAAAATGACTCAAGGGTTGCTGCTACCGGTTAAAACCAAATAGGATTTGATTATTGTGCTGTTCACTCAAATTTTCCACTGTCCAGTAAATTATTATAGAATCCTGACTCGTTACAAAAGGCTTGTAGCAAATTATGATGGCGGTGCGCGTGCGCGACTTATGTATCCGCGAAAGAACCACAACACTTCGGCTCTTTTTCAGATCCGTATTCATAAAGCCCGAATATTGGGAGCCTTTCAGGGAGTTGATACTCAGTAAACCCGGTATACATCCGATTGCCATTGTTAGACGGATTATAATATTACCGAAACGTGCTAGTATTCGAGTTAACCCGAAATGTGCTAGTATTCGAGTCAACCTGAAACGTGCTCTTTTCCACCCGGAATATGAAATGTGCTCTTTTCCATGCGGAATTTGAAACGTGCTCTTTTCCACTCGGAATCTGAAACGTGCTCTTTTCGACCCGGAATCGGAAACGTGCTTTTATTCGTATCGGGCGTCGATATACAAGTCGGCCGCTTGACTCGACTAGACACGGGCCAGGAGGAGGGCGAGGCAACGGAAGGGAACGGTACGGTGCGTCAGCCGGATCGCACAGCGAACTGTGGACTCGCGACAACTGATTCGCAGTGGGGAGTGCGCGCGATCCCTGCGCAGACCACGTAGCGCACTCGTCTCGACAGGGACGATGGCTACCGCACTGGATCGCGCTCAACTCACTCGATCGAAGTTTACAGTCGGTAACGTAGAGCGGGATGATATCATACGAACAACAATTACAGCGTGGATTCAAACCACGGCATACGGCAAACCGTAACTCGACGACGGTTGGAATAATGGTGAGTCTACAATGGGAACGTAGTACGCGTAGGTTCGAAGGTACGCGTACGTTCTGACGTCACGAACGGGCTATTGCCAACCTTCGCTTCTACGGTTCGTTCCGTGTACCACCGTTCCTTGTTCGGCGCCTTTATTGAACGACATTTGTAAACTGATGCGAAAAAAGTATCCGTGGGAACTTGAATTGAAAAATGGTAAAATTGAAATTGTATATGGGGCTGTCCACGTCAATTCACCTAGGCTCGTGACCGCAACTTTTTTGATTTGCTCCATAATTTTTTCTATTGTTGCACTTGCTCTAAAACATTTTTCAGAATTTTTTCCGATTTAAAAAAAAATGCTTTTCTGAGTTATGATTTTTTTTCGACGGAAAAAAAGGACCATTTTCAAAAGTCTGAAAAAATTCACAAAAATCGTATGATTAACGTAAAACAGTTGCCCGATCGCAAAAATGTGGGCCGAATTTTTCTTATATTTTTTTTTACCTGATCCAAACTTTTTTTCTGTCAAGGGGACCAGTACAGCGTGATTCGACATATTCTGCATACTCCAAAAATCATTATTATTTTATCAAAAGTTCATTACACGTCGAAAAATGGACTTTTTGGAAAATCACTTGTCGTGAAGTTTCAGACACACGGTTAATCGAATTACATCTATCGTGTAACGTATTCAACAATTTGAAAAATCATCTAATTATTAATTTAGAAGCTCAAGAAAATAAAGACAATAGAACTTAAATTCAAACCACGGATGTCACCTGACTTACTGTTCATATTCATTTCAAATAACTTAGAAGCATCAACACACACACACATTCGAGTCACAGTAACAAAATTCAACAGTCATTTGGACAACAACACAATACACGATTAACATTGTTTATACAAAACACACGTAACTTAACCACAAAAATGTAAAATAATTTAAGGAAGATTTCCTGTCAAAGAGACAAACACAAATGTACATAACCATACGTGATCCTTTATACCAATAAACGGGGATCAACACGGATAGAGAAGAACAGAAAAGCAGTAAATAGTATTCATACGCCAAGTAGGGAAGTTGAGGAGTTCGTGGGTCAGTCCCCTCTCTTAAAATTTGAAGAAATGTAACTACGCGCATCGAAAAATAGTGCGAAAACCGAGCCGTAATGGTAAATCAGAATACGAGGAGAGTCACTTCGGTCCGGCCTGACAAGCCTGTCAGACGTGTCGAATTCTGAGTATTAACTTCGGTCTGTCCACTGGGACATCTTGGTACGTAATTCGTGGGAGCAGTCCACGAATCTACGAATTTAGAGTCATTTTCGAACATAGAAAATTTTATTTTTCTCGATTTATTGACTTAGAAAAATTTTGCAATTGTGATATTACATTTCAGGCTACTGCCTTCCTAGTATGGAGAAAATTTTGTCAAGATAATCTAGTGTATTAACTGCCAGATAGAAAAGCATTTATTAAATTTGGTATATTAATTTTGAATTATTAACAGAGTTATCAGTTATATTTCTGTTCTTCTACATTCGCAGTATCTTCACTATCAATATTAAATCGGTTTTTAATCTAATTATTTCAACACCTACACACATCATCATACTCTACATTCCCACAGACGATTCTTCCGATCCTATGACATCCTACAACAACTGGTTAGTCCTCAGATAGATTACTATTAGTAGAAACCCCCGGATCTTCGGAGAAGGGACTAAACGAAAGTAGTATATCGATTCTGAGTCCTCTCGATTAGAATAGGTAGAAGAATCCCTCCTTGTAATGAGAAATCGTTACATTGCACAAACTTCCACAGTTTAGATGGTTATTTCGATCTAGGTGTCCTTTTCGAAGCCCTGACGAGTCTCATACTCTCATAAAAGTAAAAGTTTGAACCAGTACGAGTGCTATCAAATCACTAAAATTAATAAATTACCACAAGTAAAGAGAAAACTCAGTGATAGCATCAAAAGTCGTATTAATATCAGTTTAATCGGAGTATCCTATGGTGATTCGTGACCTGAATGGATTACAGTGAGGATTAATGTTATAATCGACGTTGCATTTTCTTCGGATAGCAATTCTTCATCGTATGAATGAGGGAAATTGAGAAAAAAAATCCTGTGATGAGTTATGGTCAGTTATCGAAACTTAGCGACAATCTAGTCACTCTTTTGGTGATAAGTTCGTCCAAAAATTTTGTTCTCCAATTTCCCTCATTCACACGACGAAAGATTGCTCTCCAAAGAAACTGAGATGTCGAAAGACATAATCGGATAAACCGTGTGCCTGAAACCTTACGACAGGTGATTTTTGAGAAAGTCAATTTCTCGATGTTCAATGAACTTTGGATAGGATATAAATAATTTTTGGAGTATAGAGAATTTGTTGAATCACGCTGTACTGGTCCCCTTGACAAAAAAAAGTTTGGAACAGGTAAAAAAAATATAAGAAAAATTCGGCCCACATTTTCGCGATCGGAAAACTGTTTTACGTTAATCATACGATTTTTGTGAATTTTTTCAGATTTTTAAAAATGGTCCTTTTTTTCGGTCGAAAAAAAATCATAACTCAAAAAGGGATTTTTTTCAAAAATCTGGAAAAATTCTGAAAAATGTTTCAGAGCAAGTACAACAATAGAAAAAATTATAGAGCAAATCAAAAAAGTTGCGGTCACGAGCCTAGGTGAATTGACGTGGACAGCCCCATATACATACAGGGTGATCCGGTAGGTTCATATTTTGAGTACGCTGGCGGATTCCTTGGATCATTTTAAGACGAAACTTGTTCTTGCTAATTTTTTTTTAAAGCAACGGTTAACGAGTGAGAGTCAATTAAAGTAGGCCAATCCTGGCACAGATAAGCCACCGTCACAGGGGCGCCGCGTTTCAGTGGGGCTCGCGGGCAGCGCCCGAGCGTTCGCGCAGAGTCAATGAAACAAAACGACGATCGGAGTCAAACGATTGGATACAGTTCGCCGATGTGAATGAAACACATGATAAAAGCCGGAGTTTTTTCTTCCTTCATGACACTAAAGCTAACCGCCGCACAGTGGTCCGAAATCCCGAAAAAGCGGACATAATTCGGAATTCGGGTGAAAGTCTGTACTCGGGGGGTTTTTGGGGTCGCTGAATACGAATCCGAAGTCAGAATTTTCAAAAAAAAAAATGGCGTATCGAGAAGGGTGAAAAATTTCTTCAAAACTCTGTTCAATTCGGGTGAAAGTCTGCACTCGGGGGTTTTTGGGGTCGCTGAATACGAATCCGAAGTCAGAGTTTCCAAAAACAAAATGGCGTATCGAGAACGGTAAAAAATTCCTTAAAAGCCCTGTTCGATTCGGGTGAAAGTCTGTACTCGGGGGGGGTTTGCGGTCGCTGAATACGAATATGCAACTGAAATTTCGAAAAACAAAATGGCGGACTCAATATGGACAGCTACTTTTTGGAGAGTCAATTTGATTTGCGGGGAATACATTTTTTAGGAGTCTTCAAGGCTGCTGATCATAAATATGGAGTCGATTTTTGGAAATCATGATTGAGAATGAATTGAATAGGACTACTACTACAACATGTCGCTCGAATCGTTCCGGCTTCTCGGAAGAAGCCCGGGCCTCGCTGTGCTTTCCGTAAAAGTCGTCAAACCTTCAATTTCAGTTGTGAAAAATACAGAAACGTTGAGCCAAGTGTAGGATTTTTCTGAAAATCTCTTTTCTATCCTGTTCGCTTGTTGCCACTTTTTCCTGAATTCGGATACCAATGTTTTCCGGGCATCTTTCTGATTTGGCGGCAAAATTGTATGGATGCTCCTGTTTTTCTTAAATCTGGGCTTGAATAATTTTCGAGGGTTTTCGATCCGCCATTTTGTTTTTGTGAATTTTGCCGCTCACAGTTCCCGCCGGCGGCGATTTTCGGTGATGAACCGTAAAATACTGAAAATAGACTATTGAAACGTCGTATTTTTGTTGAATTAACCATTTTCGGAAATAATTGAATAGTTTGTATTTTTTTATTAATTAATTTCGACCACTTTATTCTTGCACTTCGAATACGCGGCTTTGACTGAAAATCAACCTTAATTGTAAAATAATAACAATGCTACATTGAAACTTGATATTTCGCTTCAATTCGCCGATTACAACGACGATTTCGTATTTTTTATTTTTTAAATAATTTATTTCGACCACTTTACTCTTGAGGACTGAAAATCTACCTTAATTGTGGAATAATAAAGACGCTACATTAAAACTCGGTATTTCGGTTCAATTCGCCATTTCTAACGACGATTCAGTATTTTTTTTTTTTTTTTTATAATTTATTTCGACCACTTTACTCTTGAGTCTCGAACCCGCGGGTTGAAAATCTACCTTGCTTGTGAAATAATAAGAATGCTACATCAAAACTCGGTATTTCGGTTCAATTTGCCATTTCCAACGACGATTCAGTATTTTTTATTTTTTAAATAATTTATTTCGACCACCTTACTCTTGTGCTTCGAACCCGCGGGTTAAAAATCTACCTTCTTCGTGAAATAATAACAATGCTACATTAAAACTCGGTATTTTGGTTCAATTCGCCATTTCCAACGACGATTCAGTATTTTTGATTTTTTCAATGATTTATCTCTACCACTTTACTCTTGAGGACTGAAAACCTTAATTGTGGAATAATAACAATGCTACATTAAAACTCGGTATTTCGGTTCAATTCGCCATTTCCAACGACGATTCAGTATTTTTTATTTTTTAAATAATTTATCTCTACCACTTTACTCTTGAGGACAGAAAACCTTAATTGTGGAATAATAACAATGGTACATTGAAACTCGGTATTTCGGTTCAATTCGCCATTTCCAACGACGATTGAGTATTTTTTATTTTTTAAATAATTTATTTCGACCACCTTACTCTTGTGCTTCGAACCCGCGGGTTAAAAATCTACCTTCTTCGTGAAATAATAACAATGCTACATTAAAACTCGGTATTTTGGTTCAATTCTCCATTTCCAACGACGATTCAGTATTTTTGATTTTTTAAATGATTTATCTCTACCACTTTACTCTTGAGGACTGAAAACCTTAATTGTGGAATAATAACAATGCTACATTAAAACTTGATATTTCGGTTCAATTCGCCATTTCCAACGACGATTCAGTATTTTTTATTTTTTAAATAATTTATTTCGACCACCTTACTCTTGTGCTTCGAACCCACGGGTTGAAAATCTACCTTCTTCGTGAAATAATAACAATGCTACATTAAGAGCATGCTCTAGTCATTCTTTACACACAAAGTGGCCGCGTCACTTATTTTCACTGATATCAACGCCTACGCATAACAGTCGCGAAAAAGAAGATAAGAGCGCACTTCCGCATGAAATTCCGAACACATACATACCAAAATATCTCTGTTTTGCGCAACAATAACGACAAAATTCTTGTTCCTAACTAAAATGGTAACGGCCGCGAACACCAGTTGAAAGCGGTAATTATCATTTTAGTTAGGAACAAGGATTTCGTCGTTATTGTTGCGCAAAACAGAGATATTTTGGTATGTATGTGTTCGGAATTTCATTCGGAAGTGCGCTCTTATCTTCTTTTTCGCGTCTGTTATTCGTAGGCGTTGATATCAGTGAAAATAAGTGACGCGGCTACTTTGTGGGTAAAGACTGACTAGAGCATGCTCTTAAGAGCATGCTCCAGTCAGTCGTTTCCGTATTTAAAAAATGATGAAGCCTGATATGAACGGGGGGTGTTTAATGGGTTCCCTAGACGATTTGTATTAAATTGGTAGCTGGCATGAACGTGTATCTCACCAAAATCGAGTAAAATAAGGGTTTTTTGTGTCGCGAAGCGTGGGACCGTCACTTGTTTTCACTGATATCACGGACTACGCATCACAAGGGTGGAAACGAACTATCAAGCGCCCTCAGGAATATAATTCCACTCACATATATCGCACAACTTGTTCATTTCACTCAACGATGAAGCCTCAGAATTGTTTCCAGAAAAAGACTGAAATTCTCGGTATAAAGCATCCATGTTGGATCGTTTGGCGTTGCTTGTCGGGCCCGTCAGCGCTCCTTTTTCGACGCGCGGGCTCACCGGGAACCAAGCTTACAGTTGTTGCCAACCTTCGTCTCGCGGTCCTGCGTTTCACGAACCGCCGTTCCTTGTTCAGCGCTATGACAGCTGAGCGGGAATTCAAACGGAAATAATTCGGAATAATGATAGTTATAACAATGCATTATTATCATTATTACTTTTATTATTATTATTATTATTACTATCATAATTATAATTTCCGAAATAATAATAATAACAATTACTATTATGATAATAATTATTGTTATCATTGAAAAAAATTTACTCGCAAGTGGTGAAATTTGTAAATGAAAATGAAAAAAATTTTTTCTTTTTCTACAAAAACTCTAAAAATCTTGTGAAACGCACAGAATAATAAAAATTCCGCATCTTTTGAGAAAATTTTCAAGTGTCATCATAAAAAAATTAGACAAAGCAAAGGTGTAAAGTCGTATATACGCCATTCATTATTATTATTATTATTATTATTATTATTATTATTTCAGAAACTAATAAAATTCCGATTTTCACAACATGTTCAAGATAAAAAAAAATAATAATAACAATAATAATAAATGGCGTATATACGACTTTACACCTCTGCTTTGTCTAATTTTTTTTACGATGAAACTTGAAAATTTCTAAAAAGATCCGGAATTTTGATTGTGCTGTGCGTTTTGCAGGATGTTAGAGTGTTTGTAGAGAAAGAAAAAAAGATCATTATTATTATCATGATAATAATTGTTTATTATTATTATTATTATCATTTCGGAAATTATCATCATAATTATAATGATAATAATAATAACATTTCATTGTTACAACTATTATTATTTCGAATTGTGCTAGGCTAGGTATACGGCTGGCGTTCCGGAGAGAGAGAGAGAGATTAGATTAGATTAGAAGCCGTTTATTATGCCGTAGTCCACACGGACCGTAGGGCAACAACAACAATACAGAGAAATCAGGAAAAGTTCCAGCAACAAGAAAATAATATAAAAAATAATAATACAATAAGAATAAAATAATAAATGGTAATAACATAATACGTGAAAGCTGTAACCAATGGTAACAACTATAGAGACAATCATCAACAAAATAATAGTTTACAATTTAAATATGACAAAGTGAAGAAATAATATGTACATCGGGTAACATAGTAATCAGAGCAAGACTTAAACGCTAAAAGAAATTAAAAGTAGCATATACAGTGATGGGTAACCGGAATTTGACGCATATGATTGAGAAACTATTAAGACACTATTAAGAAACTGGGCTCTGAAGTACCACGCATGATCAGGCGCTGGCTACAGCGCGCGAGTCCGCCGCGAGCAGGTGTGAATACAACCTAGCCCTGCAGGCTTCAAGAGACGAAGCCAATCGGACGGCTGGAGGTAAATCGTTCCAAAGGTAGATGGCCGAAAGCGTAAAGGAATCACGATAGGTCGAGGTTCTGTGCATTGGGATTTCAAGGGATGAAGCCGAGTTAGCCTGAGCTAATCTAGAGGAGCGTCTAACGTCAGGACCAACCTCTGAGAAAAGCTCACGCAAGTACGGAGGCGAGGAGGTTGAAAGCACTTGAAATAAGGTTGAGCCGAGGAAGTAAAGGCGACGATCAGACACTGATAGCCATTTTAGTTCGAGCCGATGGGGTGTGATGTGAGTATCCCTCCTCAGGCTAAAGATGAATCTAATACCACTATTCACCAGCCTCTGAAGCTTAAGGTTTAGATAACCTGTCAGACCGTGATAAACCAGGCTACAGTAGTCGATATGAGGCATAATAAGCGCCGAAACAAGTAAGGATTTGACCTGAGGAGAGAGGACATCTTGGCGATATTTCAGTTTATGGAGCGTGGCATAAACCTTTCTAGAGACTTGCGCCACGTGGGTATTCCAAGAGAGATCGCTAGATATAAATACCCCCAAATTACGCAAACGAGAGAGAGAGAGAGAGAGAGAGAGCCATACAGTGTTTATAATAAATAATGCAACTATTGTTTCGATAACGCGGTAAGTATTCAAAGTGATAAAAATAATCGAACAAATGATAATTGATTATCCGGATCGATCCCTGTTCTATTTTTGCCCTTCTTCGTGCACCAAAGATTATTCTCGCGAATTGTTTGGACTCCGAAATTCAATTGCATTTACAATTGATTCATAGCTGGAAAAATAAAAACAATTTCACCATGAGCAGGGTAAGAAAAATTGCATTGGGTAGCCAGCATTTTGTTCTGGGGGGGGGGCACCAGATTTTCTGGGGGGCCGTACCCACCCCTGCCCCCTCCTGGCTACGCCAATGAAATATTGTAACGTATACATCGAATGAAAGGTGAATGAATATCACTCGAGTTGTCTTTATTACATCATTTGTTTATTTTGAACTGCAGGATGTAAAAAAAATTAAATTACATAAATTCACTTACGATTACTCACACTAGACAAATAATTTGATTTTATAAACCATGGAAAACACATGAGACGTGGTTTGAACATACTTCATGATCATGAGTCACAGGATATTCAAAGATGTTATAATTTATCGTGGTCAGATCGATATGGGAAAGAAAAATAAACCTGAACTAAGTATTGCACCTCTCCTCGTCAACTGTATACCCTACTGGAATGTATGGCGAAAATGACCAGCAGGCTTCACCATTAATTTCCCTCTCCCTAGTCTCTTCGCAGGTACACGGACCCCTCTCTGCCTTTGTTGGTGAAGGTAGCTGGACACTTTGCAGAAACCTGCCCGTGGGCACGGTTTTTCGATAAAAAATTAACATTCCAGCAGCAAACTTGCGGCATGATCAACAATATTTACGTAATACAATAACATTTCTCGAATTGCAGGTTTCTACGTAATTTCCAGAGCAGTTTCTATAAAAATTTCAAATAGCTAAAGTAATTGATAATTGAATTTTTTTCAATTACAAATTACAATTGTAATTGGTAATTGAATTTTTTTCATTTACAAATTACAATTGGTAATTGAATTTTTTTCCATTACAAATTACAATTGTAATTGGTAATTGAATTTCTTCCAATTACAAATTACAAAAGTAATTGATAATTGAATTTTTTCCAATTACAAATGAAAAATGTAATTGGCAATTGAATTTCTACCAATTACGAATTACAATTGTAATTGATTATTGAATTTCTTTCAATTACAAATTCCAAAAGTAATTGATAATTGAATTTTTTTCAATTACAAATTAAAAATGTAATTGGTAATTGAATTTTTTGTCGATTACAAATTACTACTGTAATTGGTTTACAAATTACTACTGTAATTGGTAATTGAATTTTTTTCGATTACAAATTACTACTGTAATTGGTAATTGAAATGTAATTAATTACACAATGTAATTGGATGCTGCCCAACACTGATCAAAATCAAGGCCCGGTCCCAGCCTTGCCACGATTACCAGATCCTATACGAACATGCCAGCTGACAATTCTACGAAAGCCAGCGGTTGACGTTCGTCGATCATTGGTGAGAACCGACGGTCCACAAAAGACACTGGTCCCTGATCGAGAGAAGATAATGCAAGTTTGTCGATCATTGCCCCGCTGTGTCTTCACCATCAATCTCCCTCAATTCGGCAAAGTCTCTGTGGTCGATCGTCTCGTAGTATGTCTCCGCTGCGCATCCACTGGAGTCTGAAAGAAGAAAGATTTGTCTTGAATTCCACGTTCTCTCAGAAAATTTCATAATCATCCGTTCAGACGTACTATTCAAACAAACAAGGTCATTTATTTTGGATCATCCTTCAATTGACTAACTACCTTTTCTTAGATAAATCAAAAATATTGATCGAATTCTGTGTCACGATTGATTAATCTTGATCTTGATAATCTGAGTACTTTCATACTGCCTACTGACAAACCATCCAGAGTCCATATCTCACATCACACGTTTTAAAATAGAATCTGTGCGAATGTTTTCAACAAATTCTGGCTCGAGATATACACAGAGATAACACTACTGTAGGATCAATAATTTCATTTTACATTCAAGACCAGTTTTTCCTCTGTATTCGAGCGTACTAGTGAAGCTAATGAGAACAGAAAGAAAAGAAAAAAAACTAAAATAACAAACAGCAAACACGATGGCCGATAACGTACGATACCCATCCGCAGAGTTCTCTAGGATTACTTCTGCTCCGGAACACAGACCTGCGTCGCCGACTCAGCGGCGGTTATTCAGAGAATTTTCCAGTATAAATTCATCCGTCAACGACATTCGTGGGATGATCCCAAAAGTCCGTCTGAACTTCAGCCGTGGCCAGTTTCACCAGGTGCTACCGATATACTCTTCCGGAAAGTCTTCGGCGGTCTATCGACGTGCTCGGTCCGGGTCTGGAACCACTACCTGCATCGGACAAAGATCACATCAGCTTCGATTCTTCGTTGATTCGACTCGTACATCAGGGAAACAAAAAAAGTTAACATACCGCAAACTCGGTGTATACCGAAACACGTTAGTTGTGTTCGACACAGGCTTCGGGAGTAGTAATAGGATGGCTGTTTGTAATTCAGTCCGGATTCGCTACGCTCATCGTTTAGCTGCCTCTGCGCCAACTTTCCAACGAGGTCTCATTGGTGTTTCAGCCTTCGCTCCTTTCCCCGCATCTCGCATGACATCTGTCGGAACGATAGACTCACAGTTTCGATTGATAAAAAATACCAACCATCTGAGACGGGACCAAGCGAGCTCGTTGTCGTCGACGGGTAGGTTCGTTCAACGCGCTTCGATGATCCAGCCCGGTCGGGAATAACTCGCAGTATATCCAGCGCCAAAATCCTACGATATGCTCTCTCGTCTGATCCTGACGTCGCCAGACTTTGTCACTCTACGCCTGGGACGGGTACATGAGGAAAAGAGATTTTCCATCACTGCAATTTTACATCGGGATACTTTCCCTATCGTAACTTCGTCAGCAGATATAACGTGGAAGTAATATCTTACCTCTAGTGTTGACGAAGTTTTCCTCCGTAGTCCATCCTCGACCGGACACAGCTGTAGCCGCGTCTTCTGCACTACGTCGTCCCTGTTCATTCTACGAGAATCGAATCTCACTTTGGCGACACGTCTTTCGGATGTCCTGCGAAAGCCGGCAATAACACAACACTCGCGGCTCTTCACCTCCTCGTACCGTCCCAATCCGCACGAGCCAAGTTCAGCTGAGCACTCGACTTGACTCCACGCTACGCCACTGAACTCTCGGCCAGTGTCGAGCATCTTTTCCCGTAACTTACGAACTACACGATGACTGCGACGATCATTACAATTACTTATCACGATACATATCTACATCATAATACTAATTATAATAATAACAATAATGATAATAATGTAATGATAATAACAACGATTATTACGCCAATCGAAGCTGGAAAAAAAAATTTTTTGACACTGGCCGGTTCAAACACTCGACCTCTGTCTTTCGTGATACGATTGAAATTTTATTCATTCATTTTCATTCGTTTATTTTTTTTTTCTACTCGACGCTCCAACGTCACGTAGCTGAATAATGACGAGAGAAATTATGAGCGCGTTACAGGTACTGAAAAACCTTCACGTCGAATTGCGATCGAGCGGCGAGCTACAGCTACAAATATATTGTAGGTAAATATCGAGTCTCGCGCGGAACCCGGGCCGCTTCGCGCTCGGGTCGGCCCTGGGCCTCGGTCTCTCAAGCCCCGCGCTCAACGATACCTCCGCGCGGCGTCCCGGTCGAGTCGCTCGCTTGCCGGCTTTTGTGCGCGCGCAACTTCTAGCTACCCAACAAGTTCGCGCGGCGAGTCCATGTTGAGTGCGATTGATACGTGTACTACGGTAAATCACGACTATAAACGTTACTACGTGGGTTTTATACTTTTGTCTAACGTTTATAAGTTCAGTGAGCTTTTACATATACGTGTCAAAACAATTATTTACGTGCGTGTGCTATAAAAATGAGTCGAGGGTGCACAGCTGCAACAAAAAAACGTCGTTTGTTCGCACCTCGGGTGTCGAAGAAACGACAGGGCAAACGGCAGTGAGTACACATTTTCGATTTGTGGAATATTTCTCGAT
Source organism: Euura lappo (assembly GCA_018257835.1). Classification (NCBI taxonomy): domain Eukaryota; kingdom Metazoa; phylum Arthropoda; class Insecta; order Hymenoptera; family Tenthredinidae; genus Euura; species Euura lappo. The sequence goes on from JAEUYN010002168.1 coordinate 32,550, forward strand.
TGTGATCCCAAAAAACAACAGCATACCTAATCCCGTAATAGCGACTTTGTGCTAATTTCACTATCTCGTGTTGCATAACTGCCATTGTTTGGAAGCCGTGCTTTATTCACAACTGCCTTCTCGAGGTTTCAGAAGGGATTCAGAAGGTTCATTCTCAGCTTTTAGAATTATGGTTACCGGGGTTGTCCATGATTTATGAAGTTTTTTACGTCTGTCGCTATTTATCTCGAAGAGGCTTTTGAAGCTGATGTAACAATTTCGGGGAACTGCAAGGACTGAACGCTAATAAAATATTGTCAGCTGGAATTTATAAATCCGAAGTCTGGAATACTTCACTCCAATCACGCCAATTATTTGGTTACGGGTCGTTGATTGATACCCCATCGCAGAGTTTCTCCTCTGGACTCGACGCGCTCGCGCTGGTCGAACTTACTTACATGGGAAAAAACCTACTATGGAAGCATGCATGGGGGGGCATACCACGCCAGATCGACCTGTCGGTGACCCTTTACCTCTCAGATCTGGACCGTGATTTTTTATATTATTCTTTCTAATATGAATAGCAAATAAATTGTGCCAGTTCTTTGTATTCAACACCTCGTTAGCGATGACCGAAAAATCTGAAAAATTCTTACATAGTCTGTGAATTTTTTTTACCCATATCGCATAATGCGCGTTCCTTCAACCTAATTTTTAGTTTCTTTGATTTTATGAAATGTTATTAGTATTTATTTCATTTACTATATTTCATTCCTTTTATTTTCAACCCTAGCAAAGCTTCGATTATAATGCGATAAATTCTCGGTTTATTGAACTCCGCTTCCTCCACTTTCGTGTTTGACATTTTTTTGTTCATCAAAAAAGCTCAAAAGAACAGGTTGAAGAAAAAGCTTGCGCATCATTCAATATGGGTTGAAAATTTTCATTTTTGACACAGACTTTTTCAGAATTTTTTCACATTTTTCGACCGTGGCCATCGAGGTGTCGTAAAAAAACTTGACAAATGCTGCACGTGCTCAAATTTATATTGAAAAATCTGAAAAACAAAATTCTAATTACAATTGAGAGTTGGAAAATAGTTATTATTTGTGTATCAAGGGCGCAAATAGTTATTTGTGTATCAAGGGCGGAAAGTACTATTTTTCCGAGTGTGCCTTTGGCGGCACGAGCCGAAGGCGAGTTGCTGCGAGCACACTCGCCAAAATAGCATTGCGCCCGTGATGCACACGATGTTTTTCTCATCACCTGGTCTGCAGAAATGCCTCTTTTCAGACCGAGTGAGCGGGCGGAAAACAGGATTTTGCGCCGTAGGGCAGGAAAAAGTCTCTTTCGCCCGCTTCTAGCGGGCGGAAAAAGACGTTTCCGCCCGAGGGCGAAAAGACCTGTTTTCCGCCCGCTCAAGAGGCATGAAAAGTGGCATTTTGCGGCCGGGTGTGAGAAAAGGCTATTTTACGAGTATGCAATTTGCGTCACGAGCCGAAGGCGAGTTGCTGTAAAAGCAGACTCGTCATAATAGCCTTGCGCCCATGATGCACACGATGTTTTTCTTAACACCTGGTCTGCAAAAATGCCTCTTTTCAGACCGAGTGAGCAGGCGGAAATCAGCTCTTTGCGCCCGAGGGCAGCTTGCAGCGGGCGAAACGGACAATTTTCCGCCCTAGGGCGAAAAGAGCTGTTTTCCGCCCGCTCACTCGGTCTGAAAAGAGGCATTTTTGCAGACGAGGCAAAACAATTATTTGTGGAAAATTCTAAGTGAATTCCGACCAGTAATTCATTTGCGTTCGATTTCTTGTCCTCGTGTACGCTTCGATTCTATGGAGCTGGAGTTGGGTTCAGAGAACCGCTGCTCGCCAAGCCTCAATACTCCGGCGGTCGGGTTACACTAACGTTACGAACTTCAACTTCGGTCCATTTTCCCTTCATTCATTCACACGGTTCAGTCGTCTTATATTATCGAAACAATCGATGATGCAACTTTATGAACATTTCCTATTCTATAATTTTCAAGTTCAAAGTCTTGAGGATCGTCCGCGAAATAATCACGCGGGATATATCAGTAACACGAATACAAGCTTTGTTGTATTGAAAGCTCGTAATGAACCAGTAACATATCAAACAATATGAAGAAAACTCAATCTTTACACCAACAATAGAAAACATGGTTTGCAGCATCACGGGATAGTGAATTACAGAGCTCGTCTTCGCTTTCAATTTCGCCTTTGGGTCATTCCATATCAAATGGTACAATGGTTTCACGCCTATGTCTCTCGATATTACTTTTTAGAGCCGACCGCGCGCTTTGTTTGCATATACCTACTTCACATAAGAAAAGAGTGAATCCGAAATACGCGGTGAAAGAGAAGGCCGGATGTAGACTACTTGATGTGGAAATATCTATACATAGACTAATACATAGAGTAATTTATTTCTTTTTTCTGATTATTTTTAATTTCTAGGGCAGCTTGCCGACGAGCAGCGTTGCCATTAGATTCGCATCTAGGGCACGTGGCAAATGCCAGCACTCGTGATCATATCGAACGGCTGGCGCCATTCGAGAATGATCCACAACCCGAGCAAAGCATTCGAGCCTGCTCGGGTAATGGACTTGAATTTCAGGATCCGCGACCAGAAATAAACATCCCGTCCAGTTTGGATGCTGAGATCGTTATCCAGGATCTGGAACCGGAGCGAAACACCCAAGCCAGCTCGGATACTGAAATACAATTTCAGGATCTTGTTCAGGAGGGTCCGGGAACAGATGGATCGCAACCGACTGAGCTCCCGAATAACGATCACAGTGCATGTATAGAAGAACGAATCGAAGGCCGTCGCATAGTAGATGTCTCCTACATGCTGGACCAGATACACGAAAAATTGGACGAGCACAATCGCGTTTCGAATTGCCCACCCCGAGAGCTCATTCAGATAAACTCACGTCAGTACGGATTACAAACGCAAATTTTTTTCCAGTGTCAGTTATGTAAGTTTCAGTACAGCATCTGGACGAATCGTACTGGCGATGATACGATGGCGATCAACAAATGTGCTGTCGCGGGAACGATTGCCATAGGAATCGGATATTCGCAGATGCAGGAATTTCTGGCCTCTATGAATATCCCCTGCATGTCGCCGTCGACATACCGAAAAAACGACATGAAGATAGTTGAAGCTTATGAGCACGCTGCACTTTCTGAAATGTCGCGAGCAGGTGCGGAAGCGAGAAAACTGGCTCTCGAGAGAGGTGATTTTATAATCCACGAAGGTGAGAAAATCCCATTCATCACCGTTATAGCAGATTGTGCGTGGATGAAACGATCGTACAATACAGGTAAATATGATTCCTTGTCTGGTGTTGCTACGATCGTTGATGCATTTACGGGAAAGGTGATTTTCATGGGCGTGCGTAATAAATTTTGTTTCGTTTGCGAACGGGCCGCACGTCTTGACACTACACCGAATCCTCACGCTTGCTTTAAAAATTATGGCCGCGATCAAGCTTCCACGGGAATGGAGGCTGATATATTAGTAGAGGGATTTCAAACAAGCGTTGATATGCACGGTCTGATTTACAAGACGCTGATCGCAGACGGCGACAGCAACACTTATAAATCGATTCGAGACAACAACCCGTACAGAAAGTACAGCATAGTCATCGAAAAAAAAGAGTGCGTTAATCATCTGCTGCGAAATCTGACCCGAAAGGTCAAAGCCGTAGCTCAAACCCCTGGCCCTAACATTCCAAATTTGAAAAAATTGGTGAAGGGTAGCGCTAAGAAATTTCGGGACACGATTGAAGCGGCAGCGAAGTATCGTCGGGCTTTTGTAGATAACAATCTTGCTAGTCAAATAGCTTTATTGAAAAAAGATGTCCTGAACGCACCGTGCCACGTTTTCGGTGACCACCGAAAATGCAACCAACTGGACGGTTTTTGTTTCGAGCAGACCACTGATAAAGCTCTGCAAGACATCGAGGCCCTCAGAGTAGCCGGACTTTTCGACAAGCTGGAAACTGCGATTGAGTTCTTAGCCCATCATTCTGACAGCTTGATCTATCATGCCAATAACAATCCTGCTGAAGCATTCAATTCGATTGTTTGCAAATTGAATGCTGGTAAAAGGCTCAATCTTGGTATGAGGGGTTCGTTCCAAGGTAGATGTGCTGGGGCGGTTTTGCAGTTCAATAATCAAAATATTTTGACAGATTTGCACCGAAGCGAAGGCATGACCCCACCTGCCATCGCAGTGACAATGGAAGCCCGGAGGCAACGTAAGGTGGTCAATAACTCGATAATCAGGCAGAGGACCAAAGAAGCTCGAGCACATCTACCTGAGACCACCAGGAGACAACAGGGTCGTGATCAAAATTACGGCCCTAATGCAGAGAAGCCTGATATGTCCGTTGAGGCATACAACGACAAGTTGGCAGGATATCTAGCAGATCTGAAGAAGAACCAAGAAAACCGGGTTGACATTGAGAGATCCACGAGAGGTCAGGCCGATAACGGAATTTGGAAATCGACACGTTCCAAGATGTTGACGGCGTCAAATTTCGGTAAAGTCTGTCGCATGAGAGAAACCACGCTGTGTGATGGTACCGTGAAAAGCATTCTTTACCCTACGGTGAAGAGCACGCCAGCTATGATGTGGGGTAAGGAAAAGGAACCTGACGCAATCGCAGCGCTTCAAGAAAGATTAGCTGACGAAGGTAACGCTGTTCCTATCACGCCGTTTGGACTGTTCATCGATAGTGATCTAGAATGGTTGGGAGCTACTCCAGACGGTATCGTGAACGAGACCACTATCGTGGAAGTAAAGTGTCCTTACTCTGCGAAACATCTGCACCCCGAAGACGCTATTCAGCAACGCGTTGGCGGGGTTGATAGGTACGGGTACAGTACGTTTCGGCGTGACCGTTTCGGCGCGACCGTTTCGGCGCGACCGTTTTGGCGTGAGTCCTTTTGGCGCCAGGACGTTTCGGCGTCAGCCGTTCCGGCGCGAACCCCTTCGGCGCCGGGACGTTTCGGCGGGAATCCTTTCGGCGCCAGGACGTTTCGGCGCAAATCTTTTCGGCGCCAGGACGTTTCGGCGCGAGCCGTCTCGGTATCATGGCGGCTATGAATTAATTCAGGTATCAAAAAATTCACCGTGAACGAATCTGTTTCCCTTTGTAATTCCAACAAAAGCTGAAGATTCAATCTTCTGGAATACTTACCTCGATGAAAAAATGAGTAGTCCCCGTAACTGAAATATATAGAAGATTTCCAAGTACGGAATTGGAGTTAAAAACTCAATTGCAATACAGACAGCATTAGAAAATCCTTGTGCAGAACTATGGAAATGGAGCACTGGTATGAAGCTTGAAATCTGAATTAAAAAAAAAGAATGGGTAAATTGAATATCAACCAAAAGGTACCTGAAGCTGATAGGAGCATATTTATTATTCAGAGCAAAAAGTGCTCCAGTGCTTTTTGACATGAAATTCAACGCTCAATCGAATAGACAAATAATAAATACATGATTCCATTTAAAAAAACAAAGTTGACCTTCATATCACCTCAACGCCTCCACTTGCAAGAAAGCCAATGTCACCAGAAGCTGTCCCCCTCGTAACCCTACAACTTTTGTCTCAAATATTTTTCGATAAAGTGAACCGTTTCCGAAATATTAGCGATCATAATTTAAAATGGGACACCCTGTATATGAGCATCTATTGTATATTATACGCTATATATATATATATATATATATATATATATATAAAAATACCGAGTATTTTGATGACGCGCCCTTTTTGGATGCCTAGGCACGGTATTTTTTTTTGCAAATTGAAATTTTTTTTCTGTTGTGCGCGGCCTCGTGCGCTTCGCGCACTCCGCGGGGTTACTAAAAACTATCCACCTAGCCAAAACTATGCAGCTTCAAGTCTGCAACTGTACACTTGGCTACCACAAAATTTGACATTTCATACATTCGAGGTTCGTGCCAAGGAACCCCTGTCACCAAAATGACCGATTGATTCAATTTCACTTCGATAACAGTCATCAAAATGACCATGTCTCACCAAAGTGTGCGATTCATACTCTGATAACATGGCGGTCCGTCACAGAAATAGCCGATAGATATGAATATACCTATATAATAAATAGGAACGGCCAGGCGCCGAAACATCCTGGCGCCAAAAGGACTCGCGCCGAATCGTCCTTGCGCCAAAACGCCTCACGCCGAAACGGTCACGCCAAAACGGCCAGGCGCCGAAACGTCCTGGCGCCAAAAGGACTTCCGCCGGAACGGTCGCGCCTAAACGGTCGCGCCGAAACGGTCGCGCCAAATAGTCGTGCCCCGGATAGGTACTTTGATCCCAATGATCCAACTAAAATGAATGTCTCGCATCATTTCTATTATCAAGTACAGGGACAGCTGCAGGTTACCCAAGCCGAAGTTTGTTACTTCGCCGTGTGGACGCCACTGGGACTGAAGTACGTCATAGTACACCGCGATGACGAGTTTTGGAACCAGCAGATGGAACGATATCTGACTCGGTTCTACAAACAGTGCGTGCAGCCAGAAATGATAGACGGCCGATTCTGCCGCAGAATGCCGATTCGAGAACCTGACTACATTCTACAAGCGAGACGGTCAAAAAGTCAGGCTGCAGTAGCATCAAAAGCGGGCAGTCACGTGGCTATGAGTGTGATTGCCGGGCCCGACTCGGCTACCGCGTCAGAAACAAATGACCAACCTGAATCATTGCTGTCTGCTGGCACACCGTTCAAAATTCCACCGAGGCAGAACGGCAAGAGAAGAGTTGCGCCAACGAAATTGATTCGAACGCAAGGGGATTCCGATAGTTGGAGCGTGACATCATCTTCAGATGAGGAAGGTTTATCGAGACGCAGAGTACGAATTCCTCCGGTTAAACTGGTCAGAAGAACGACTAGGCAGGGAGAACTTTGGAGTGCCTCAAGTATAGATGAGCCAGAATCATCGAACGAGCAGGCATGGAACGGTACACTAACGACCGCGGAACCGACACGACCTAATGATGCACCCTGGGTGGTTGTAACGGATGACGGTAACGCAGGAGTCCCAAGTGCAACTGAGTTTGAAGTCCTGGAAACAATCAATAAAAATGCTACCATCGACGTCCTTCGAGGCAATATTTTATCAGAAAATATTCTGCTGAATGACACGTCGATCGATTCATTTTTGTACCTGATTGCAGACAAAACGGACTTCAAAATTGCAAGTGCACTTTTGGTAGCGTATCCACGGTTCATCACGCCTTCGTGCACGTCACGTGATATCAACATCATTGGAGGTAACACTTCAGGACATTGGCGTTGTACGTATTTCGATGGAAATCTGCTCCTTGTCTATGACAGCCTAGGCTGTAATAAGTTTCATTTACTGGCTGCCGACGAGCGACACTTCATCAATTCACGGTATAGAACCCTGAAAACCGACAACATCGCGTTTCCAGTTGTCCAAAGGCAGCCGGACGCGTACAGCTGTGGAGTGTATTCAGCAGCTTTCGCTACAACAATAATTTTAGGCGGGAATCCTTCCAACGAGTCATACTCCATGGACGTAATGAAAATGAGAAATCATTTTCTACAAATACTTGTGAGTAAGACATTTTCGGCCTTTCCAAGCCTGTAACTTCGAACGAAGGCATGGCCAGATCTGATCGTATACGTTAGTAGTCGATTGGGCCACCTTTTGCTGACTATAATCCATCCCGTCAGAACTACTCCCAGTTCGTTACTTTTCCTCGTTAATATTTCTTTCACTTTCGATTTCAATGTCACGCGAGGGGGATGACATGCTCTCAAAACTACCCCCGTCAGAACTCCTCCCGGTTCGTTACTTTTACTCATCCATATGTCTTTCACTTTCAATTTTAATGTCACGCGAGGGGGATGACATGCTCTCAAAACTACCCCCGTCAGAACTCCTCCCGGTTCGTTACTTTTACTCATCCATATGTCTTTCACTTTCAATTTCAATGTCACGCGAGGGGGATGACATGCTCTGAAAACTACTCCCGTCAGAACTACTCCCGGTTCGTTACTTTTACTCATCCATATGTCTTTCACTTTCAATGTCACGCGAGGGGGATGACATGCTCTCAAAACTACCCCCGTCAGAACTCCTCCCGGTTCGTTACTTTTACTCATCCATATGTCTTTCACTTTCAATTTCAATGTCACGCGAGGGGGATGACATGCTCTGAAAACTACTCCCGTCAGAACTACTCCCGGTTCGTTACTTTTACTCATCCATATGTCTTTCACTTTCAATGTCACGCGAGGGGGATGACATGCTCTCAAAACTACCCCCGTCAGAACTACTCCCGGTTCGTTACTTTTACTCATCCATATGTCTTTCACTTTCAATGTCACGCGAGGGGGATGACATGCTCTCAAAACTACCCCCGTCAGAACTACTCCCGGTTCGTTACTTTTACTCATCCATATGTCTTTCACTTTCAATTTCAATGTCACGCGAGGGGGATGACATGCTCTCAAAACTACCCCCGGTTCTCCAACTTTTTTCCGCTTTACCCTTTGTCTTATTTACGGAATCCCGGTTACGCAATTGTTGTGGTTCATTGAAACCATATCGACTCTTTGATATTTTTTGTTCTTCTTTCTTCATGAAAGATCTAGTCGCAGTTTCTCATTTCTTCACCGGAATGACTGGGCTGTCCGACTAGAAAATGTCGCAGTTTCTCATTTACTCACCGGAATGACTGGGCTGTCCGACTAGAATATGTCGCAGTTTCTCATTTACTCACCGGAATGACTGGGCTGTCCGACTGGAAAATGTCGCAGTTTCTCATTTACTCACCGGAATGACTGTCCGACTGGAAAATGTCGCAGTTTCTCATTTACTCACCGGAATGACTGGGCTGTCCGACTAGAATATGTCGCAGTTTCTCATTTACTCACCGGAATGACTGGGCTGTCCGACTAGAAAATGTCGCAGTTTCTCATTCCCTCACCGGAATGACTGGGCTGTCCGACAAAAACTACAAGGGAGACAACGTCAATTAGCCTCCACGTGGCGTCTCCTGGAAATACTCATCATCATGTGAGTAGCTAATAATTGACTTTTTCAGCTCACGCCGATACCATACGAAGACTCTGTTTATGGAAAACCATTTACACCTCCACCGAACGTACGACATCTCGGCCCGCCACATGAGCGGGAAGTCATACTTTCCGTCCCGGGGGGTGGAGGAAAAAAGTATACCGCACGCGGGAGGAAAAAAGACTACCCCAAATTGCGGTTTTGACACCCTCGCCTTTCGGCTCGGGTGTCAAACTAACGCGCAGTTTAGGACAGCCTAATTTCCTACCCTTGCCGCGTGATGTATACACTGTAAAAAATATGGTGTTGATTGTGTTTAGAATTTAACACCGTTTCAACACAGCGAAGAATTCTATAGTGGTTCACCCCGTTCTGTGTCAAATCACAACCAATCGGTGTTGTTTTTTCTGAACTGACTATGATTAGTGTTGCATTTAATAATAATAATAATATTTGTTTATTTCCACGTGTACAGTTGGAAAACATGGTGCAGTAGTATGTAGAGTTAGTCTAACAGTGAATCATTAGAGAATATGGAAAGATGTAACTTAAAATAGCGGTTTGTTCAATAATATTACGTGACTGGGCCGTGCCACTTACATTGGAGAGTAACAACACATGCGATAACAAAAAAGAGAAACAAAAAGAGGCCCAAGAGCAGGACTTAAAAGTAAAGGACACATGCTGCGAGGGTCATGTAATAAAAGAAGTCAGAGAGACAGGAAGAGCGCTCAAATATGAAAAGAGGTGTGAAACTCAAAAAATAAAATAAATAACATAATAAATAACATAAAATAAAATATAACATAACATAATCCAGAGATCCGGTGAAGCCCCGTCAAGCCCGTGCGTCCTCCGAGTCAATGAGGTAGCGGAACAGACCACGCTTGAAGTCCTCGGGTGTGAGGGCAGTCCTTAACTCCGATGGGAGAGAATCCCAGTAACGGATTCCAGCGACAGAGAAGGAGTTACGGAAAACCTCGGTGCGCGCCCACGGGATGATAAAGGCGCTTCTGAAGATGCGCAGCGAGGCGGCCGGAGGCGGGACTCGATCAACAAACAGCTCGCGTAAATAGGACGGCTTGCCGGAACGCAAGATCAGAAAGAGCGTGGAAAGGAGAAAATACAACCTCCTGTCTTGAAGACGAAGCCAGCCCAGGCGTTTACGGTATGGCGTGATATGCACATCACGTGCGATACCGCAGACGAACCGCACACAGATGTTAAGGAGTCGCTCAAGCTTGGAACTGAGACCACCTGACAGATCCGCATAGACCACACAACAATAATCGAACACAGGAAACACGAGCGTCATGATCAGTTGCCTACGCAGCGAAGGAGAGAGCATACGTCTAGCGGCGGAGAGCTGTCTCAGAGTACTATGGAAGCGATTGCATATAGAACTGACTTGAGGTGCCCAAGAGAGGCGCGAGTCAAGGACGACTCCCAGGTCACGCACACAATCCGAGTACGGAACAGGAAGACCATCCAGTTGCACACAGGGAAGAAGGTTTTTATCTAGCCTGGAGATAAACGGCCCACTGCCGAGCACGATCACATGTGTCTTAGACGCATTGAGACGGAGAGATGAGCGCCTCGACCATTGATGTACAGCTTCAACATCTTCATTAACCCGAGCGATGGCAGCCGAGAAATCCTTCGGCGAAAACTGCAGATAAATTTGCAGATCATCAGCATAAACTAGGTGACTGCAGTGCCGCAGCACCCGCGAGATGTCGTTAATGAACAATGAGAAGAGCAGCGGGCCAAGAACGGAGCCCTGAGGGACCCCGAGATGGCGGTCAGCCCACGAGGAGAGTCGTCCATCCGATCCAGACACCGCTTGCGTTCGACCCTGCAAGTAAGAGGCGATCCACTTCAGCACATGATGCGAGAAGCCAGTCTGAGCAAGTTTAGAAAGTAGAAGCGCATGCGGAATCGTGTCGAACGCTTTGCTAAAATCAAAAAGCACCAGAACGGTGAGCATGCGCTCATCGACCCCTCTGCGCACGTCCTCGGTAAGTCTGAGGAGCGCAGTTTGCGTACTGAAGCCAGGACGGAAGCCCGATTGACGATTGTCCAGCAGCTGGCGCGTATCAAAAAACGATTGCATTTGCTCGAGTACGATGCGTTCAAGAACCTTGGACAGAAGGCACAGATTGGAGATCGGTCGCACCTGGTCCAGAGAGGTCGGCGACTTGACTTTACCTAGCGGTAGGACACGTGCCCGTTTCCAGAAGTCAGGGAAGACTGCCGTGCTAAGCGACTGATTGAATAGGGCGAGTACATAGTGGAACACTGCCGGTAACGCAAGCTGTACATGGCGGAGCGAGAGATCATCGACACCCCGCGATTGCGAGCTGAAATGACGCACAGCAAGCGAGAGCGTATCAGGAGAGATATCTCTGAAGTAGAAAAGCGAGTCGTCGTAAGCAGGCGGGGGTAGCCCAGCGAAGAAATCAGAGACTTCGGCAGCGGACGATTGATGTTGAGAGACCGCGGCGAAATGGCGATTCAGCTCGTCCAACGCGAAACCTCCGTTGTCATTGGTACGAGCCGGAGCTATGCCAAGATCCCTGAGTTCCCGCCACAACACCCGTGGTTCCACGGTGGTGGATAGCTGATTGGCGAAGAAGGCCTCACGTGCAGATGTGCATTTGACATCGAACGGGGTCTTATGACTTCAAACGGGGTGGACCACTATAGAATCCGCGCATTTTTTACAGTGTACTTTCATAGGTAGGTGGGTGTATATATGACGGATACTTTTTGGAAAGTCGATTTAATTAGCACGAAATACATTTTTTGGAAGTCTTCGAGGCTGCTGATGATAAATACCGAGTCTGATTTTCGATTGACTGAAAATCAACCTCGCTTGTAAAATAATAACAATGCAACATTAAAACTCGATATTTCGGGTTTATTCGTCATTTCCAACCATAATCAGGGAATTAGCATTTTTTAAACAATTAATTTTTGATACTCTACTCTTGCACTTCGAATTCGTGGTTAGGACTGGAAATCGACCTTACTTGTGAAATAATAACGATGCGACATTAAAACTCGATATTTCGGGTTTATTCGTCATTGCGAACGATAATCAGGGAATTAGCATTTTTTAAACAATTTATTTTTGATACTCTACTCTTGCACTTCGGATTCGTGGTTAGGACTGGAAATCAACCTGAGGTGTGAAATAATAGCAATGCGACATTGAAACTCGATATTTCGGGTTTATTCCTCATTTCCAACTGTGATCAGGGAGTGAGCATTTTTTGAACAATTAATTTTTGATACTTTACTCTTGCATTTCGAATTCGTGGTTAGAACCGGGAGTCAACCTAACTTGTGAAATAATAACGATGCGACATTAAAACTCGATATTCCGGGTTTATTCGTCATTTCGAACGATAATCAGGGAGTGAGCATTTTTTAAACAATTAATTTTTGATACTTTACTCTTGCACTTCGAAGATGAATAAACCCGAAATATCGAGTTTCAATGTCGCATCGTTATTATTTCACAATTAGGTTGACTCCCGGTTCTAACCACGAATTCGAAGTGCAAGAGTAAAGTATCAAACATTAATTGTTTAAAAAATGCTCACTCCCTGATCACAGTTGGAAATGAGGAATAAACCCGAAATATCGAGTTTTAATGTCGCATTATTATTATTTCACACCTCAGGTTGATTTCCAGTCCTAACCACGACTCCGAAGTGCAAGAGTAAAGTATCAAAAATTAATTGTTTAAAAAATGCTTACTCCCTGATCACAGTTGGAAATGACGAATAAACCCGAAATATTATCGAGTTTCAATGTCGCATTGTTATTAGTTCACACGTCAGGTTGATTTCCAGTCCTAACCACGAATCCGAAGTGCAAGATTAGACTATCAAAAATAAATTGTTTAAAAAATGCTAATTCCCTGATTATCGTTGGAAATGACGAATAAACCCGAAATATCAAGTTTTATCGTCGCATCGTTATTATTTCACAAGTTAGGTTGACTCCCGGTTCTAACCACGAATTCGAAGTGCAAGAGTAGAGTATCAAAAATTAATTGTTTAAAAAATGCTCACTCCCTGATTATCGTTCGAAATGACGAATAAACCCGGAATATCGAGTTTTAATGTTGCATTGTTATTATTTTACAAGCGAGGTTGATTTTCAGTCAATCGAAAATCAGACTCGGTATTTATCATCAGCAGCCTCGAAGACTTCCAAAAAATGTATTTCGTGCTAATTAAATCGACTTTCCACAAAGTATCCTTCAATATCGAGCCCGCCATTTCGTTTTTGGCAATTCCGACTCTGGATTCGTATTCAGCGACCCTCAAAACTCACGAGTACAGATCTACCCCTTTCGAAGACTCCCAAAAAATGTTCTTCGTGCTAATTAAATCGACTTTCCAAAAAGTATTCGTCAATATCGAGCCGGCCATTTTGTTTTTGGCAATTTTGACTCTAGATTCGTATTCAGCGACCCCGAAAACCCCCGAGTACAGACTTTCACCTCAATCGATCCGGGTTTTGAAGAAATTTTCACCGTTCTGGATCCGCCATTTTGTTTTTTGGAAATTTTGAATTTGGATTCGTATTTACAGACCCCAAAAACCCCCCAGTACAGACATTTACTCGAATCCAGAATTATGTCCGGTTTCTGGGGATTTCGGACCCCTATGCGGCTGTTAGCTCTAGGGTCTCAGGGGTAGAAAGAACTCTGGATTTGATTATGTGTTTTATTCACATCAGCGCACAGTAAGCTGCATCTCATTGTTTGTCTTCGATCGTCGTTTTGTTCCATTGACTCAGCGAGGTCGCTCGCTCAGGCTGGGGCGCGGCGCGGCAAGCCCCACTGAATCGCGACGGTCCTGTGCCACTGGCCTATCTGTCCCAGGATTGGCAGACTTAAAGTGACCATAACTCGTTAGGCGTTGCATTAAACAAAAAATTGCAAGAACAAGTTTCGTCCTACAATGATCCAAGGAATCTGCCAGTGAACTCATAATCAGGGATAAACGGGTCACCCTGTATGATTGGTGTTATGAGTAGTAGCCAGGAGTGGGGATCGGCACGTTAGGTTGGCAGCACTGCTGGGCAGTCACTCACCGGCTCCGGCCCTAGTAACACCAAAGATGTAACTGTTTGTCATTAATAAATATTAATACTTATCCTAAAGTGTACTTTTAAATATTAATATTCCCCCATCACACATAACATGGCGCTGCGGCTATAAAGAACTATAAAGACAGTAAATATGCGGCATAAAATAAAAGACTTGTAAAACGGTAAATAGTAGTGTGAAAGACGTGTGGTGAGTCTAAGAAAAATGACTACTACAGGGAATGTGGGAACGACAACGACGATCACAACGGCGTCGGCGTCTTTAACGGGATTAAAACCCCCAGATAATCTACAGAAATTGAGTACAGAAGGATGGACGAAATGGAAGCAGCTATTCGAAATATATCGGATTGCATCAGGCACGAACAAGATGGCCGACGAGGTACAAGTGGCTGTCTTGTTACATTGCATAGGCGAAGCCTGCGTCGAAGTGTATAATACGCTAGGATTAACCGACGAGGAAAAGAAGAGTTACGAAACGGTACACAGGAAATTTGAAGAATACTTTGTACCGATTAAAAATGAAAGTGTTAGTTCGCACTTATTTTTTACGAGAAATCAAGAGTCGGGTGAGTCCTTCGACGCGTATCTAACAGAATTAAGGAAACTAAGTGCAGATTGTAATTTTGGAACGCTGAAAGATCGGTTGATAAGAGATCGCATCGTGGCCGGCATTCAAGACAAAAGAGTAAAGGACAGACTATTACGTGAGAGTGACCTGACATTAGAAAAAACTGTTAAAATATGTAAAAGTGCTGAATTATCAGAGCAGCAAGTGAAGAAGTTTGAAACAACAAAGGAAGTTGCCAGTATAAACAAGCAGAGCGGCGGCACTTCTAAGTACCATAACGGTCGAACAGGTAGCAGCACGAGCAGAGGACAACAGAAAAGAGTGACGTCATCGTCAGCGTCGGCATCACAAGCGACAACGCGAGAGCAGAGGGACTCTAAACAAGATGGCGCATGTCAACGGTGTGGTTATACCCATCGGTATAGGAGTTGTCCAGCGTACAAACAAGAATGTAAACAGTGTGGTAAGACAGGACATTTCGCAAAGATGTGTAGAAATCAGGATAAGCGCTCAGTAAAAGTCGTTGATGTAAGTCCAGAGAGAGAATGTGAGGACTATGAGGAATTGTTTTGCGACTGGATTAGTATAGATGCTATCGATGCACGAGATGAATGGATACAAAATGTTCAGATCGTAGATTCAAAAAAAAAAATCCCATTCAAAATTGACTCGGGAGCTCAGTGCAATATAATACCCGTCGAAGTATGCAGAAAATTGAACATCAAAGAGTGTTTGAAATCCAATGTAATCCTAAAAAACTACAACCAAGAAAAAATGTAAACAGTCGGTAAAGTAGTTTTGAACTGCAAAATAGGCAATGTGGAAAAACGAGTAGAGTTTCAGGTCTATGATGGTAGAAGCGTACCAATTTTGGGTTTAAAGAGTTCCGTTGATTTTAATTTGATAAAAAGACTTGATCCGGAGGAAGAAGACGAATATGTTGAAGTTTTAAATGCGTTTTCAGTAAACGAAGAGCATGAGATTATAAAGAAATACAAAGAGGTATTTAATGGGTATGGCAAAATAAAAGACTTTCAGTATAAAATTGAACTAAAGGAAGGAAGTGTAGGCAAAGTAGAGCCTTGTAGACATGTTCCTTTTAAATTGATCAATAAGCTGAAAACAGAAATAAGAAGGATGGAAACTGTAGGGATTATTTCAAAAATTGAAAAACCAACTGATTTTGTAAACTCTTTAGTAATTGTCGGTAAGCCAGATGGATCGATAAGGGTTTGCTTGGATCCACAATACTTAAATTCGTGTATAAAAAGAGAGCACATACAGCTTCCTACAATCGACGAAATAGCTGCAAAAGTAAAAAAGGCAAAATATTTTACAAAACTGGATGCAAACAAAGCATTTTGGCAAGTTGAACTGTCTGAAGATAGTAAAGAGCTAACGACTTTCAATACTCCATTCGGGAGATATTTCTTCAACAGACTACCTTACGGTATAAGCTCTAGCCCCGAAGTATTTTACAGAGTTTTTAATCAGATCTTTGAAGATATCGAAAACGTAGGGATATATGCTGATGATATGTTAATCTGGGCAGAGACTAAAGAACAGTTGATAAAAACAATGGATAAAGTTTTCAAAAGAGCCACGGAATATGGTATCAAGTTTAATGCAGATAAAAGTGTATTCTTGGCTACTAAAGTTAAATATTTGGGCCATATTCTGTCGGCAAACGGAATTGAGATTGATAAAGATAAAGTAGAATCTATTGAAAAAATGCAAGAACCAAAAAGTAGGAAAGAATTATTAACATTTTTGGGAATTGTCAACTACGTATCGAAGTTCATACCAAATGCTGCGCAATTAACTAGCAGTTTAAGACAATTGACCAAGAAAGATGTTCCATTTGTGTGGGGCACTGCGCAACAAGATTCATTTACAAAGCTTAAAGAGGCATTATGTAGTCCTCCAGTATTGGCGTATTTTGATATTAATAAGCCAATCAAACTCAGTGTAGATGCTTCAAGTGAGGGACTTGGATGTGTGATAATTCAAGATGAAAGACCAGTGGCATATGGCTCGCGTGCTTTGACAGAGACTGAAAAAATGTATAGTCAAATAGAGAAGGAGAGTCTAGCAATCGTTTTTGGTTGTCATAAATTCAATCAATATCTATTTGGTCAAAAATTTGTAGTAGAGACTGACCATAACCCACTGATCTCGATTTTTAAAAAGCCAATGAACAAAATCCCTCCTAGGTTGCAAAGGATGAGAATCAGTTTGCATAACTTTGATTTTGATCTTAAGTATGTACCAGGTAAAAAATTGTTTTTTGCTGATCACTTAAGCCGAGTTTTTTTGCAAAGTACAGAATCATCCGATGAAGAAAAAATTGAAGCATACGTAATGATGATTGAAAACCACCTAAGTGTTTCGGATGTGAGAATGAAAGAATTTAGAGAGGAAACAGATAAAGACAAAGAGTTGCAAGAAGTTTTAAGTTACGTAAGAAAGGGATGGCCTGTAAACAAATTGACGGTATCTGAAATAGCAAAGCCATACTTTTCGTTCAAAGAAGAACTCTCAGAATGTAATGGTTTGTTGTTAAAGAATACACGTATCGTGGTGCCAAAATCTATGAGAAAAGGAATGTTGGTAAAAATACATTATGCTCATTTTGGTAGAGAAAAATGCAAAATGTTAGCTAGAAAGACTGTATTTTGGCCTGGTATGTCAAAGCAGATTGATGACTTGGTGAGCAACTGTGATACCTGTTGTAGTTATCAAAGGGATAATAGCAAGGAACCAATGGTTGAGAAAACGATACCAAAGAATCCGTGGGAAATCGTAGCGTCTGATATTTTTTATCTGTTGGGCAAAAAATATGTAATTATAGTAGACACTCACAGCAAATTTGTCGATATGCAAAATTTGAATAATTTGACCACAGAATCTACTATTCAAGCCTTAAAAGAATTCTTTGCACGGTATGGAATACCAAAAATCTTGTACTCGGATTCTGGCACTCAATACACTAGCGTTGATTTTAAGAAGTTTGCAGAGAAATGGGGCTTTAAACATGAGATAACGACTCCAAAACATCATCAATCAAATGGCTTGGCAGAGAGACACATACAGACTCTAAAAAATATTTTGAAAAAAGTTATTCAAGAAGGGAAAGATAAGGAAATGGCTCTACTACAATTAAGAAACATGCCTATTGATAAGAGTGGCATTACTCCAGCGGAATTAATGTTTGGTAGAAAAGTGAGAAATATTATACCAAATATAAAAGAAGGCAAAGTAGAGTCGAATCAGTTCAGGGAAGTTTTAAAGGAACGTCAGAGGAAACAAAAGATTTATTATGATAAAGGTTCAAAAAATCTCAAAGAATTTAATGTGGGTGATAAGGTTATTCATGCTGAAGGAAAGAAAACTCTGCCGCATCAAGGTGGTATAATTGTAGGAGAACATCAAAATCCAAGGTCTTATAAGGTGAAAACAGAGCAGAACACCGTTATAACCCGCAATCGCAAAGATCTGTCGAAAGGAAATAGATTTAGTGCAATACAGCCTGAATTAGAAATACCAAGCGAGGAGCCCACACAAGAAAGAGTTTTGAATAATCGTGATAATGTTAATGGTAATTTGGACCAAAAAAGCAATGTATGTATTGATAATCCGAACATTATTGTAACCACAAACGATACACCTGTGATTACGACTAAATCAGGTCGTACTGTCAAAAAGCCAGATTATTTAAAAGATTATGTGTGTTTTATAAATGTCATGTGAAAAAAAAAAAAAACACAACTGACTAGAAAAGGGGAGATGTTATGAGTAGTAGCCAGGAGTGGGGATCGGCACGTTAGGTTGGCAGCACTGCTGGGCAGTCACTCACCGGCTCCGGCCCTAGTAACACCAAAGATGTAACTGTTTGTCATTAATAAATATTAATACTTATCCTAAAGTGTACTTTTAAATATTAATATTCCCACATCACACATAACAATTGGAATTATACAATATTCATCAACAAGAAAGTGCAAATAAGACCTGGCGGCGAACATGGCTGACAGGTGAAAAATGAACCCTTCCATCTACGTGCCTAGTTGAGAAACTTGTGTCATTCTGTAAATTTGACTTGGCGATGAACTAACAAGGAGAGTAGGGACCTTCGATGTCACGGATCGGGTTCCCGTTTCACGTGGTGAAAGTTTAAGACCTCCGAATTAACGTGGTTTTTGATTTTTGATCTTATACGCCTTGGTTGCTGAGATATCGCGATTTGAAATTTAGAGATTTTCGGGCGGAGTGGGGCTCGCGCGTCTACTCCGTTGAGCGTGCACACTGGAACCAAGAGCTGGCGTGGCTGGGGCGGTAAGACGACGGACTCGAACGCTGAAGGTTCGCGGTTCGCGTCCCCGCACATTTTTTTTTTAATTTATTTTCCATATATCTTTTCAATCTCTCATAAGACTTTGCATGCGCAGGTAAATAAGACAAATCGAAAATATGTATTACCAGTTCTATTTTCAAATATTATACACTGCATGAACGTCAATATGCTATAATCTATATCTCGTCCTATATTATAAAGATATATCGCCGCTGCCGCCGCCGCCGCCGCCGCCGCCGCCGCTGTTTCAGGAATCGAGGACCACCCACCTCGAATTCCTGGGTTTTCCCAGAATCCTGGGTTTTCCCAGAATTCCGGGGATTCCCCAGAATTCTGGGAAAACCCAGGGATTCCCCGGAATTCCGGGGATTCCCCAGAATTCCTGGGTTTTCCCAGAATTCCTGGGATTTCCGATTCTGGGGAATCCCCGGAATTCTGGGAAAACCCAGGATTCTGGGAAAACCCAGGATTCCGGGGATTCCCCAGAATTCCGGGGATTCCCCAGAATTCCGGGGATTCCCCAGAATTCCTGGGTTTTCCCAGAATTCCTGGGATTTCCGAGAATCCACGGAGATTTCCCGGAGTTTTCAGGAATCCAACCCTATAAAAAACACGTGAAAAACCCATAGAACCCCATGAAAACCCCATAAAAACCCCATAAAAACCCCGTGAAAACCCCATAGAACCCCATGACAACCCCAGAAAAACCCCGTGAAAAACCCATAGAACCCCTTAAAGACCCCATAAAAACCCCGTGAAAACCCCATAGAACCCCATGACAACCCCATGAAAACCCCATAAAAATACCTATGAGACCTAATGAAAAACCCATCAACCCCCATAAAAACCCCATAGAAACCCCATAAAAATACCCATAGAACCCCATAAAAACTCCATAGAATTCCCACGGATGACCCAGAATTCCCAAGGATTTCTCAGAATTCTCATGGATTACCCAGAATCCCTTACCCTCCTCCGTCCCCACTTTTCGGAAATATCCGAGGTCTTCCGGAAATACCCGAAGTCTTACGGAAATACCCGAAGTAAATCAAAGACATGACAGGATTTCAATCCCTCAAAACTCCAATGTGAACCCCGTAGACGTCAGGAATCCCTCAGAACCCCCATGTGGACCCCGTACATGTCAAAAATGCCTCAGAACCCTCATGTGAACCCCGTACATGTTCAGAATACCTTTGAACCCCTATGTAAATCCTGTACACGTCAAAAATCCCTCAGAACCCCAAAGTGAACCCCGTACATGTCAAGAATACCTCAGAACCCCTATGTCAACCCTGTACATTTCAAGAATACCTCAGAACCCCTATGTGAACCCCGTTCATATAAAGAATCCCTAAGAAACCCTGTACAAGCCTATCCTATTTTGTGTGCGTAGCACATATCGTGGCGACTTTGAAAAAAAAAAATCACTCTTTTTTTCATTCCGATTTTCAGATCGATGTACTATTATCGAACCGATATATCTATATCGAATCTGAGACATCTATATACAATTCCATGTGTCGATATACAATATCGATTCCGAATTTGATGCATCGATATATTACGATCTCGATCTCGACATATCGATAACGAATCCGATACATTGATTTATGTAGATATCGAATCCGATAAAACGATATACATATGTATTATGTGGATATATCGAGATCGATGAAAGTTTTAAATTACTAATGAGTCTACAAAATTTTCAAACATAGGTATAGCACAATTTCAACTTCACGAAATTAAGGTAGTAGAAATTTCTGAAACTTCGCCCACGTATTGATTCAGATGCTATCTAAATGTCTGTGCAATTCTAATGGGACTGACCGTTCCATACGTGAGATAATTGCAATCAAAATCAGCAATCCTTACACGTAAGCCCCATGCCTAAGGCACGTAAATGCCCCGTTTTCTTTTCTGGTGCTCGAACCATCGTCAATAATTTCACAAAAAAACACGCAGGTACAAAGGGCTGCTACCCGGATATTCTCTGAAAATTTCACAATTCTTTACCGTTTATTTTCAAAAATATAGACGTGGAAAGTTCGAAATATCGTCGATTCCCTCTCATAGTCGGTCTTGCCTCACGCATGCGCAACTGCGTTCTTTTACGTTAAACCATTCAAAAGCCGGTCTGCGAACAGTCCTAACCGAAACTGTTGTCCCGCAGATTGAAGAAGAGTCCTACTTTTTTTATATTCACAAATATTATTTACGATCTCAATCACTTCAGTGCTAATATTACGCATTTTGAAGTAAATGATAAGTTTTAAGGATAAAATTATTCAAACGTATGCGCACTGACTGATTACGCGAACTTGAACTAAATTTTATTGAGACTGTCGTAGAGGTACTTCCTTAACAAAAAACTATATTACTTTCTACATGAATAAATAAAAAAATGACCACAAATATAAACACCGAACGGGGGGTTGGCGCGCGAAGCGCGCAGGGGGGCGAAGCCCCCCTAGTATATATATGATATTACATTTATTATATTTATGTGTATGTATATAATTGTTTATCGTTTATAATTATTAAGAAAATAATAATAATATTTAATAATTAGCAAATTGAATGGGAAAAAGATATGAAAACGTATAATGTTTGTGTAGCAAATAAATATATTATACCAATTTTTAAAGGTTACCGAACTGAGTTGCCTCAATGTTCGTTATTTTTAAAACACTTTATGCCCCGGGATTAAAAGAAGAAGGACCTTTGCTCGCAAGATATTTTTCAAGGGCACTGATTTTATCACCCAGATAACAAAATGCGTGCACAGTGCGCGCATAGTGCGCGCACCTTGTGCTACCTAACCTACACGCCGTGAGCTCACAATACCATACAGATGCGTCCGCATATGCGTCGCATATGCCACGCACGCGTGATGAGCACGCGTGTGGGCATATTGTCCTCCTGTCATGATGGAAATACATCTTAAATATGTATTCTCGTGATGAGGATATTTTCGAGTGACACGAAATAACAATACAACAAATTTAATGTGTAAAAAATGTATTGCTTTAGTACAGGGGTATATAAACAGTCTTATATTGGTAAACAAAGAAAAAACCTCCTTACGGTAATATAAAATATAAAAACTTCAACGAGCTTGATATCTTTGATATGAGCTTATAAACTAATGATTAGTGAAAGGACTTCAACATTTTTCCATATACCGCATCAGCCCGAATATAATTCGACTCCTAGTATGCGGATTGTGAGGGTGAAGAAGGCTTATATTCGGGCTGATACGGTATTAGTTATTGAAATATATAAAAAAATGTAAATATTTGTCTCTTTGATATGAAGAGGCTGATAAAAATATTATATGTATATTATGTGAAATATAATATTCTAGTCTGTTTACGTATCGGAATATCAGGAATATTGTATGTCGATACTCAAACAGACTGGAATATTTCAGATATTTCAATACTTGAATAGACTAGAATATTTCACATATTTTAATACTTGAATAGACCAGAATATTTTTCATATTTCCATACTTGGATAGTCCAGAATATAATACCTATTTTAATCTAATAGACTAGAATATAATGTAATAGAACATATAAAATAGAATATAATTTAATTGCAACAGAGTATATAGAATGGGATATGTATGATATAATATTCTAGTCCATTCAAGTACCGAAATGTTAGAAATATTATAATATAAAATATAAAAATATTATAATATAAAAAATAAATAAATTGTATTTCTGATAAAATCGAAATATCACTGATATAACATTGTATTTCTGATATTTATCAAAATATCATTAATATAATATAATATTTCTGATATTTCGCTACGTGAATAAACTAGAATATTTCCATACACCAGGACCTGCATCGGTTACCCTACTCTTGAATCTTCCGAGTCTTCGTACTCGGTATCCCTCAGCTCTGCCTCCTCCGAATCTTCCATCTCTTCGACATCCAGGTCTTCGTCTTCGGAGTCCACTCTTTTGCGTTTCAGACGATTTCTCCTTGAATTTTTGCATCTCTGCTTGCATGACCGCAACACCTCTAGCATCTCGCGTTTGAATTCGTCCAAAGTTTCAGGACCTTTGAAATGAGAACAGGCCTTTGCTGCAACTGAAGTGAATTTGAATTATATTTTGCATCCATAGTATTGAAGATCACATTTTGTTCCGTCATTCATTGTATATTGGAATAGGTCGACACACATTGATGAGTGTAGGTGTGGGGGGCGTCAAAGGGAATTCGTATACTATTAGGACACGTGAACAGTGTCATGCATGTCAAAGTTCAGGGAGAGGAGCATATATGAGATATGGAATTGAATGAGTAGTAAACTCACGATATATGACTCTCGCCATTTTCGTGTTTCCGAATCTTTCACGATCTTGACCCCCTCTCCACGTAAATTGAAGTACGAGTTCATCACTCATGGATTCTTTCAGGGCATAACTGATGGCTTCCCTTATCTTCATACCTCCAAGAGTACGTAAGTGGGTTAACTGAAATACAAATAATCTCTGTTAGGGCTATTTCCGAGCTATTTCCACTTCCCCCACCATTGAACTTGATTTTTTTTTCTTATTTTTAACCATTGACATTTATATAATACATATAAACACAATATTGATTAATATATTTGAAGTTATGAATTCACATGAAGTGTTATTTTTTATTTTTCTTTAATGCAGAATTTTTCTATGTTTATTAATTCAGCAACCAGACTCTGTGATGTATACATTATGTCTGCTTACCAGTCTATTCTGTTCTGCTCTGTTCTCTTCAAACATCTTGAAATCATGGGTAGTTGTCAGAGGAAACCCTTCTAGCGGTGCATACAACGTCCTTGCCACTTGTGTTTCGTCACTTTGGTGTTGCAGCTTCGTCAGTATTTCTTCGTTCTGCTTTTCTATTGCTCTAAAAGCAAAGACAAAATTTCAGCACAATTTTTTCAAGCTTGTATTTATATAAATATATTACTATACATGTATACGGAAAAACTCTCTACTCACGTCAATCGTTCTAATACTTTTCGGAGTTCATGTCGAAAACTCTCATCTTCAACATTGTCAATTGAACCATCTCGGAGTTCATGTTGAAGACTCTCATCCTCAACATCGTCAATTGAACCATGTCGAAGACTTTCATCTTCAACATTGTCAATTGAACCATGTCGGAGTGCATGTCGAAGACTCTCATCTTCAACATCGTCAATTGAACCATGTGCAACGATCTTACTCAAAGATGGATTCTTATCTGAATCAAAGTGCTGTATGTTGCAAGAGTTTTTCAGCATAGGTTGTGCGATTTCCGGTGTGCTCTTTGGTGTGAACGGAGGCCTGGAGAAACGATTGGTGCTTGTTCGATTATATTCTCGCCCATGGATCAAATTTTCATTACAATCGATATTGGTTCTGCTGTATGTTGGAAAATATCCTGCTCCCGGAGAAGTGGTCCGTATTGGTGTAGCATAGGCAGTGTTTTCTACGTGTTTTCTGGAAATACACAAAATGATTATTGCACAACAATGATACTCGTCTCATTACGTAAAACTTATAATGTCGATTGAATCTATGCTTGTCAATTCACTTACAGTGGAACATCCATAATGTTGCTAGGCGTATTTTCATTAGCAGTTCCTATTGATTCTCCTCCTCTTTGTTTGGGCTCAGGACCAGGAATTTTTTTTGCAATGCATCGCAGCCGTTCCAACTCTTTTGTCATTGTTACGGAAGTTTTCGTTCGTCTGTGATAAGGTGCTTCATCTGAAGATGTTGTCAAAATTTTTTTGGGCACTTTAATCACTCTACCGGTGCGTGACATTTTCATAGGTCGACTTTTTTTGTTATGCTTTAGTTGGACGCCACCCCAATCGGTCATTAGATTTTTTGCTGACATAGTCCTACAATAAAACAGAAGAAATAGCAAGCTCATTTTACGGGATCATAAGTGGTGTCAACAGTGATACACAGATCCATTCATTATCAACAATATCTGCTTCTTGACCCTCGACGCTGCTCCATTTTGGAATTCTGTAAGCCTTAGCTGTCACATTATTTAGGTGGATTATTTGTAGCTCCTCCGATGGATTTTTGCAGTGATATACATCTACTATATGTGATGTTAATCCAACATCGTACAATTTTTCATTTGTGACTTCCAATTCGTTAGCAATAAAAATAGTATCTACTCCAACTTGTATAATATTTTGGATAACACAAATTCTTCCATCTTTCAAAATACAACAACTGTCTCGCAGATTTGTTGCAAATGTCATTTTTCCTATTTCAATCTTCTTAAACTGCCTACAATCATGAGGTACACATCCAGTAAGAGGTCCATCAGTGTGAGCTTTTGAGAGACGAACTTGAATTCTGTCATTCAGCGGTTCGTCATCTAAGTCATTCAATTCTTTCAATCTTTTGCAAAACTGCTGCAGAGGAAGATGAGGTTTCCGAATGTATTTCCTGAATCTTGGCATATTATTTTCGTAACAGAATGCACTGAATGTTTCTAAAGGTCCTAATTGTTCAACGTCAGCTACCAGATGCAATAAACCATGTACATTGTATGTCAAAAATTGCTCTCCATACAGAACCTCGCATGTAGTGACGTAACTCTTTAATGCCTCCTGGCAGAAGGCGAACATATCTCGTGGTGTATTTTCAGAAGCAAGAAGGCGCATTACACAATGTAACAGCATCAAGTGTTCATAATATTCTTGATTCAAGACATTTGATAGAACAGCTGGAGCAGTATACAGCAGGAATTGTCTAAACTCCACAGCTTTAAAGCGGTGATACGCTGAAATTTCGCTGGGACGACGCCCAAATTCTGACGGACAGTAGTTTTTGAGAATCCCCATCCTTTGGTCGATAATATTGAGTTTCCTCCCGTTCAATTTTGGACATCGATATTTCCCTTCTACATGAGCAGCGATAACTTTCTTGGTATTTCCAATCCAAACCAAATGCATGCCTTCGAAAGGTACTCGCGTCACTAATCCGATTAACCTAGCTAAGGGGCTCTCTCCTTTATGATGGTCTTCGTCCAGACAGTTGCGGTACTCTTCGTCACTTCTAGGAGGATGATCAGTTCCCCTAAAAACCATTGTTCCGGTAAATCCTGGTTCCTTGCATCGATATCCTTCCACTTTACATTTGGAACATGCGTTAGAAGATGTATGGCCGTAATGGTTTAACGCAAATGCTCGCGCCGGCGCATCAGCAATGAAGCATCTTACGTTTAATGGGAGTTGTCGGTGTCGTATACGAATCCCGCCTTCTTCGTGTACTTGATGGACTTCATTGACAAATTGATCAAAGAAGTCATGTGGATTCGATGGTTTATGACGACCTTTGAATACTCCTGCTATTATTGGCCTGTTGTCTGCAATATTACAAATGCGGTATTGAATGGGCCAAAACTGGTACTTTCCGCTGGCATCCAGTTGTGCCCCGTCTGTGCTGAAGTCAATTTCGATGGATTCTGGCAACACCTGTGCCGGAAGCCTTTTTAATTTTCTCCTCAATGTGTTTTTGAAGCCAATATGCAGGTACTCTCCTCCAGCAATCTGTTGAATGTGAGTAGTTGCTACAAATGCAGGGGTCTGCAATAAAGTCCTTGTATCTTTGGGTAGAAAATCCAGTCCCACAGGATATTCTCGCAATATTTTCAGAAGGATGTTGCCTTGTTTGTGTGTTATGTTTGCGGCTAAAAAACCTTTTTTCAATTGTTCTCTACATAAGTATGCGCGATCTGCCTCTGCACCAACGTCCAAGTTACCATGTTCAGAACTTTCGTCACTTGCACAATTACCTTCCTCCGCATCGTCCTCGTCGGAGCAACCCTCTTCTAATTCTACTTCACTTTCTTGTTCGTTCGAAGACACAGTCTCTCCATCTTGAGACGAATCGCTGTTTTCTATAAACGGATGAAAACCATTTCCATTATCTTCCAAACGATCAAGAGTGTCAGGTATCTCATCTTGTAATGAGTCATCAGCAGAAGTGCTGAAGTCATCAGAATCCTCTACAAAATTCTGAGGATTCCTCGAGTGTTCACGTGCTGCAGATAAACGTCTTCTCTTATGTCTGGTACTGAGGTCAATGAATTTGTTCTTGTACTTCCCAGACATCTTATGAAGTATATCACCTTTCTTTGAAATATTTGATTAAGTATGAAATCTATGACTATAAAGGTCCGTCACATATTAGACAATGCGATACAAAACCATTCACGCCATAAATAAACCTATCGAAGAACCATCCTTGGCAGACGTATATATAACCTAAATAGAAAATTATCACCGTATTATAAAAGCGAAGATTCGCCTATAAGACTCGCAGGATCGCATAGATTGTTCTCTCTGTAATACACGGGTATTATGACGGAGCTAACTTCATTTGCGCTAATATTTAGGTTAGGTTATGGGTTACTCAATTTTTTCAGACAACATGACTTTGATACTTCCAAATACCTTGATTTTGAATTCAAAAGTGTACCTAACGTGTAACGTCTTCGAAGATCCTTGAGCGAAGTACAAATGTAAACAACAATTATAGACAGTTGCGATTCGAAATTATTTCATCACCTGGTTGCGTGATTATTGCTTCAGTGCGGCCTAAATTTACCGTTATTATTACTACAATCCCATGATTGAAAATTGAAATATATTGAACATATGTAATAATTACCACAGTCTTGTCGTAATTTCGGTTGAAATAATTCCTCTTCAAAGCAAAGAAGTCTCTACACCGTAGGCCCCGCATGGCACAATGCCAGAGCTCTCTCGCCACGAACTTATGTCTCGCGCAGGCGCCATGTTATTTTTCGGCAGCTGATTCAAGGCGGCACATTTGAATTGCATACAACGTTCTTATTTTTGTTTCTGTACTTACAGTAAACCAAATTCGTTTTCATTTCATATAATCCTATGATACTTTATAAAATCATTTAAAATATGAATTTTTGTTTATTTTACACTTCATCTTCAATACCCGCGCGCACTTTGTGATATGGTTGTGATCTTATCGTGCACCTCGCACAAAATGATCACGCCATGCTCCATCGTGTGTCTCGCACGAAATAATCACATAGTGCGCCGCGCACCAAGTGACCGCACGGTGCGCTCCGTCTGCCCGCACTAAAATAACCGTCACGCCGTGATGCTGAAAATCTTATATTTTTGCATGCACTGCATGATTTTCACGCCATGACGGTGACGTGCGCCGACACGCTTGTTATCTGGGCAGAATCAATTTTCATGCGCTTTTCTTCGATAGCGCGCTTTTGCTCCATTTTTTCGCGAGCTATCTTGAGTTTGAAGGCTAGCGCGTCCTCCATCAATTTTCTTTTCAAGGCAGCATTCGTCTCGTATTCGGTTTTTTTGGCCTCATTCGCCTCTGCATGAAGCGACCGTTTCAACTCATTTTTTTCAGCTTGTAGTTTTACTTTCAGCTCACTCTTTTGTCTGGCCAACGTTAGTCGCTCTTCGTGACGTTTCTCTCGCTTTTCACTCTCCGTCATTTTTTTGGGCGGTTTGGGAGGGTGATTTTCCACTTCCATCACACTACAGTCCGAATTGTTGTCGGAGCTTTCACCGATCGACGATTGTGATTTGTTACGTGATTTGCTACTTGCTACCATTTTTTTTTTTTATGGAACCAACGGCATTAGGACATGATATTATGGGTTTCTCGCCCATGACTTCATCCATTGCGTCCATGAACAAGAATCTCGACGTTCCCTCGCCGGTAGATTTTTTAGAGTCAGTGGTTGCTTTATAGGTTCGCAATAAATTGCTCCACTTGACGCGACACTGCAGGGAATTGACGATGAGTTTCAGGCTCACCATATCATTGGCGATGTGGTCCCAGACGTACTTTCTGCGTTTTTCATGGGATAAATCTTTTCTACGATTACCGTAACTCTTAATCAAGTCGAGAGTTTCTTGATGTTGCCAGTTATGCATTCGAGCCTTTTCCACAGGTTCGTCGTCACCCTGAAAATGTCAGAAAACGAATTACTAAGAATAGTCATCAGGCGAAAAATACGAAACAGTAGATTAAAAACAAAATTGAACCGATCAGAAGATTAATACGAAATAGATTTTCGACAATTATGTGGACATAAATGAAATGTAGTCAAATTGACTAACGATTTGATTCTCAGCTTGCATTTAATTTTTTTTTTTATCCAATAGTACACCCGACACAAAAAGCTAATATTGTACGGTTTTATTACTCATTCAGTTGTAGTTTCGTTCAAACTTATTAACAGATTTCTTAACAAAATGAAATTAAAACATTCGAACAGATGAATTATAGACAAATATCTACAGGTTTTACCCGTGGGGCAAGAATCTTAGGCATTGAAAATGTTTTTTCTGATTTTTCATTCATTTTCACTCCTGCTGTAATTATTTCAACCCTCATTTTTTTTTTCTCTCTTCAATCACTCAAACGTGTGCTTTCCGTTGAACTTTCATGTTTTTTCATCACGCCGTGCGAAAAAGTACCAATATATGCACGCTCGCGTGCGTATGATCGTACTTTACGCGCGTTTGTAATGGAAAATTTCGTTCAATACACGTGCAACAGTTGTTTCCCTACTGAAAAAGTTCATGTGATAAATGTGATGAGAAAATACCAAATAAATCACATCATTAATGACATGCTAAATCATAAGGAGTTATGAAAGGATTTCGCTTCACATTCATCACATCATTAATTATGTAATTGATGATGTAATTTCTTGTATGAATGATCCGATTAATTCAGGTACGTAATTGATTATCTGATTTTATTGACAGTTTATAGCAGGTGGTAAATTATTGTTACACTATTATCATCCATATATTATTCATCCATCAAAATGCAGTTTCATAAATTATTTTATTATCCTTTTTTGTCAGCTTTACAGGCTAGTATCACATTTATGCCACTATCACTTTCTTAGCTCTTATACATAGACTAGTATAATATTTATGTCATTAACCGGTTTTTTTTTTTAGAGATTCGATACAAAATTTTGTTCAAGTAAGGGTCATTACGTTTCAAACATGTTTGCGTATTTATGAAAAATTGAAGAAAAAAAATGAGAGGTTTTCATACTTCCTCAAAAAAATAAAATAAAATTAGTATCACATTTATGCCACTTCACTTTTTCACCTCTTATACATAGACTATCATATTTATGTAATCGACCGGTTTTTTAACGATTTAATACAAAATTTTGTTCAAGTAAGGGTCATTACGTTTGAAACATATTTGCGTATTTATGAAAAAATAAAAGGAAAAATTAGAGGTTCTCATACTACCTCAAAACAAAAAAAAATAGAGATTTTCATATTTCCTCAAGAGAAGAATAAAAAATAAAACGAGAGGTTTTCATATTTGCTAAAAAAAAATAAAAGAATCAGGTATCTATATTTTTTCAAAGCCAAATATCACTAAATATTACTCGATTCAATTTTGTGTAAAAGTATCATTTTTTTTTTTTAAATATGATTAAAACTGATTAAATTTTACCCAATGATCAAACGTGCTTGTCCTTTGAAAAATAAGTAACGTTCAATATACCGCGAACTTCTCCGAAAGAACGATAAGAAAAAAAACGTGAGCTGCGCAAAATAAGGTTCTTTCAATGAAACAGGAGACCACGTCGCATGAATTACTTATAGAACTTGCTTCGCAGATTACTAATTTTACTAGAGAAAATCCTCGGCACATCCATCAGATGTGCCATTTTATCTGACAGTTTCATCCCCAGTCCGTCGAGATAATCACTGTACAATTCTGAAAAATATACAAAATCGAAGCATTAGTGATTTTGAATAAATATACGATCCGTACTTGGTACAATTCTACTTACTGTAAACCAATCGTTTTTTTTTTGGCGTCAATTCTTTCATCGGTGATCGATCCGGAATTTTCGTCGTCACTTTCATGATATTTTGGCATCGATTTACGAGTGCCCGCTCACCCCATAGTAATAACATCAAGTCATTGACAAATATTGTTGGTTTCTTCGTCTTCATCAGGAACCAAACTGTAGCTGAAAGCGAGATCCCTTCACCTAGGTAAATCTGCAAGCACAATCAAGATAATAATAGTCACGCTTACGACATTACAGAATGAATGTGAAAAATGGAACAGCGATTCCATGAATCAAAACCTAAATTTCTGACATTTACCTTAGTGCCGGTAACCTCGTACCTCTTCTTTCCCCAGGCGTCAATCTCATTGTTAGGCTCGTAGTATCACAAGGCTGCTTCGATATCTCTAACAATTTTTTTGCCTATGATCTGGTCCGTATTATCTGCATTAAAGTTTAAAATGTTCCTGATGATGGTTGTTTCTACATTCAATCCCTAAATACTATTAGTCGATGGTTGTAGTGATAATAGAAAACTGTAGTATAGAAACATGTGAAAATGATAGATATACAGCGTACCAAATTTATCGAAAAAGAATATTCTCTTGCACACTGATTGTGAGGCAGATTAAGCGTCAAAGCCAACAAAGAAAATGATAAGAGATTTCACAATATGATGATCCCAATTAAGAAACCGCATCACAAAGAATTTTCAAAAATTTCTTCTAATCTGAATACTCAATTGTATAGCAATTCAACGTTGAAAAATTGTGAGGAATGTGTGAAATCACGATTGGATATTTCAGAACCCGAGTAAACGATATATTTCGTAGACATTCGAATCAACCGCTGAACTGTCGTCAAAACCTCTGTAACGACAAAATTACGCAACTATTGTTTCAAGCTGTATATATAGTATACTTATCAATCATACCTGACTTTTTTCGTTTTAGTGTCGGCTGAAGACGACATATAGTACCACGCGAATTTTCATCGTCGTTGTCACCTATAATTCATTGTTACATATTTTTATTGTTAGTTCCAAGTTTGTAAAGTAAGCTGATAGATTCTACCTGCTCTTGTATTCTCATCGTCAGAATTCACCGCAGATCCTGGACGTCTCTTGCCTTCGAATACTTGCGAATATTCTGAATCAGATTCACGTGAACTACTCTCATTCTGGTTCATGTTTTCATCAGATGATAAGGGCAAATGGTCTGCTTGTGATACGTCGCTCCCTTGGAAACTCTTCCCACTCTGAACTTCTGCATCAACAGCTGTAACCGATGGGTTTCATTTAATCATACAAATTGAGCATTAGGAATACACAACTGGAAAGGTGATATTTCCTGACGTAGTTCTACTTCACAGTGGCCGAATTCTGGCAGTTGGTTATTATCCCTTAAAAATTGCAAATCAAATGCTGAACTACCTCGTCTCTGAAGTAAAGGGATGATGAAAATAATGTTTATTGGAGCGTTCTAAAATTATCCGCAAGGCTATGATAAGTCAAACTATATCATGACTATTTGATGGAATTACATGCTCCCAATACCTTTTTAATTTCCTCTAATACTCGTACGGAATGTACCGTATTGTATATGTTTTTGAAAATTACTTGACATCCACAACATTAAGTCAATCACATCACAATCTTTGATGACATGTAGATTAGACATTGAAGTTACCATGTATGTACGTGTGGTACTTTTCGTGTAATCTGCGATACATTCTTCAATAATTGCTGAGATCATTAATGAAATTACCTTCGCTTGGTACTGTTTTACTTGGGTTTGCAGAAGACGTCGAGGCGCCCAGTTGTTCTATTATTCCATTCGTACCTAGCCTCACCTTCTGAATCTTCTTCATGGCCAACTTAGCTGAGCTAAGGTTTCTCGGTGGACTGATCAATCTGGCATTACTTTCCTCCCTCCCGGTTTCTGGATATTCTGTAAGTTCTCATTGATCATTATCTCATAACGTGGTTCAGAAGCTGGAGCAATAGCTACATGGAGATTGAAATACCCAGAACTAATTTTTAGAAATTACAATAGTTTTTGACGATGCCGACAAACCTATTACCAAAACGTTTAACTACTAGATGCTTATTGTATTCAACCTCGGCTTGCCTCAATCATTATGCACACCCTATAATAGCATAGATTTCTATATGCTGATCGGTTAAAAACATTTAACTGGAAAAAAAAACTGAGAACAAAAAAAGGAAAGTTTCTCGTTCTTGTGCCTGAGAAGCCTCACTTTAAATCCTGAGATAACCGATGAGGATTTAGCGGTCAATGAAAAGTTTCTCGATTATACAAAAGCTAGGTGCTGCAAAGATCATAAAACTTGGATGGTATCTGAACATGGAGTTCAGCTCAAAATGGATGCAGGTAGACTACGAGAGGTTACGCAGTGCCACTCGCTACGTCGAGATCAAATCTAGCTTCATCAAGCAAATGTCATAAAAAATGGGCCTGAATAATATTCAGCGACCCCAGATACGTAGCTAAGGTGCTAGATTCACCTGCACTCCTTGGGTATCTCTTATCTATTATTCTCATTAGAAGGGTTAATGTTCTCAATCAATTTGGCTGAATCAAAATTCAGTAAACATTAACTGAATATTCTAATGACCCTATATCAAGTCGGTTGCGTTAAAAATAAATAAATTATTTCCTCGGTGCATCTTTTGATATGAATTTGCTCACCTTCCGGTTCATCAGGATCGTCTGGAAATAGGTTCCGTCTTACAGATTGAACTTCCGCCCCGGTATTTCCTGGAAAAATTTCCTGATTTCTAAATCTATTCAATAAATACTGTAACTCGACACCTTTCTTAATATGAAAGATTTTATCTAGAGCTTAATTTTGTATATACGGATAGAAAAGTTACAATCATTGAATGCAAGGATACAGACTAGATATTCGGTGTATCTTTGTGTTTCAGGACTTGTGTAGGCTGAATGTGAAATTGATTTCGAATGATGAAGAAAGGTTCAATACCTGTTGCTATCATAGGTTCGTACGATCGGTTTTGTTTGTCTTGAAGTTCGAGGAGCTGCTTCTTCAATTCCTGTATTTCATTATCTCTGTCTTGAAGCTGCTGCTGCATTGCATTTTCAGGTTCCTCAAATTCCCTCTTAATCGGCACCATCTCTTCAACTTCATCGTCATCCGAATCGCTGACCCTTATCGGTTGTCTTGACAATAGAAGGGATGTCCGATTGTGCTGCAGCAATATTTCCTTACTTTTCTTGGCCTGTGCGTCTTGGACAAACCTGCTGCTTTTCATTTTCTATAAAAGATAATAATATCATACAAATTTTACAAAGCATGTAGTATTTCCAGGAATAAACGTATTGAACGTCAATGGTGGCATATTAAAACTAGAAATCAATAATATAGATGTAGATTTTACTTTAGATAAGTGATCACTTACTTGCGATGGTCGAACGGGACCCTCCGATTCTGATGAATCTTTGACAAGTGGCAGAACCAGCCTGCGCCCCTCATCAATTTTTTTTTTGATGTCGTCTGCATTTTCTGTAAATACATTGTTATACTCTACACCTGTATTTTTGTAATTACCAAATGAACGTTTGGCGGCCCTATGTGTTCACAAAGAGAATTTTCTGAAAATCACTAGCCATATAAGGATAGGCCGCAATTGTAAAAAAACTTTCAGCCTTCTGCGATGAAACTGTAAGCACCGAAGATTATGCCCACCGCTGCCAAAAATTACTTGCGTCTACGCTTCCATTGTAGGAAGCTGAAATTTTTTTTCACGGTCTATACTACCATTATTCAGAAACTGCTCGAAAGTTTTTTTCATACTTTTTTTAATATGGGATGAATTTCAAAACCTATTTTTACCAAAAATTTCACCAAAGTCTCCCCTTAGATGCAAAAAATTATTGAAATCAATAGAGAATAATTTTCAGCTTACCTCCCAGAAGCAATATGAATGCGCTGTAATACCCCACGTGCTCATGATCTTCGTCGCACTCGGAATCGCAGTCACGGTATTTCATTTTTTGGTTCAATGTGATCTTCGGAAGATCTCATTAACCGAATATCACTGCACTCGACGATTCGAAAACGTTTTTCGGTGTTCGTGCTGTTCTTGAACGCGATATAAGCGTGGGTGATTGCAGTGCTCATTGTTGATGCATTAATACAAGTATACACGATGCAATTTTTTTATCATTAAAACACCAGACAATCAGTCGACGAAAGCTTTTTCTTTCTCCTGTAATCTTCGAAAGATATTTAAACCCGTATTTAACCAAACGGGCTGTGAGCTGGACGAACGTGCAACGTAAACACCACGTGTTGACACTGAAAGTAAAGGCTGTATAAAACTCCACAGCGCAGCCGGAATGCGCAGAGTGTTATGAATATACAGAGCTACGATTGGTTGGCGCTTGGGGCTCGACGGTGGCGGCAATAAATTCTCACCAGGCATGCCGGCATGCAAGCCTATTTTTTCAGTGTTGCCAACCCTAAATAAATTTCTTTAGATCTAAAGAATTTTGACGTCCCCTAAAGAAAAGCGAGGTCTGCAAGCGTCTCGTAAATTTGATTGGATTTGAAGCAACTATATAAAGAATTATTTCACATTTTTAAAAACGTATTGACATCAAAAACGTGATAAAATTCGAATTCCTATAAAAAATGGAGCATCCATAGAAATCTAAAGAAATCTAAAGAATTTTTAACCACCTCCAAAAGAATTTCTCGTTTTGGAGGTTGGCAACACTGATTCTTATAGCGCCACGGCGTCACTGACACGCGTCGCGGCAGTTAATCCGGATTCCGACATTGACCAGTGACCCGTACGGCGAAAGCGATTCTCTAACAAAAAGATTGGCGGTGCACTAGACTCTGCTTTGTGGAAGAAAACTGTTCAAATTGCAAACGAGCCTTGCAAGAGTGTCATGGCTTCTGTCAAAAGACGTAAAACGTATCTAGATGGCGACCAAGATAATGACGAAAACATAAATTACATCGCAAGATACAGAGCGACGAAGAGAGTTGCGCTTGAAGAAGAAAGTCGTGGACAAGTAAGTTGAATCACTATTAAAGTAAACGGTGTACATTAATAGTATGTAGCATTATGCTACAAGGGAGGAAAGACCGCGATTTTCGCCGAGTGCGAGGAGCACGAACCACGCACGAACACGAGGTGAAAATTGCGCTCCTCCCGTGTGGCATATGCTATTTTTCACCCGACTTCGATAAAATGACCTTATTCCGTCAATGTAACGCGAGTGGAAAGTACGTAATCAATTTTTGACCAGAAGGAAGAGAAGTGATTAACCGGACAGAAAAGTAAATTGCCCGGCAATCTACTTTTTTGCCCGGCAATCGACTTTTCTTCCCTCTGGTCCAAAATTGACGACTTTCGACCCGCGTTTCAGGGGCGAAATAGAAATACGGTCATTTTCTCGTAGCGGGTGAAATAGTATATTGAGCGACAAGGAGGCACACTGATCGTTCGTTGCATGCCGAACGTGAGTATTGCAAATACGAGCGGCCACAATACCATTGCTCCTTGTTGCACACTATAACAAGATTATGATCTACGCGTTTTGAGGTTAGGTGGACCGTTGAAGAATCTGACATTTGACTGTGAATTCCCATGGGCGTACAATGATGACCACGTTTCAGTCCAAGGACACACTTCCATGGGTCCTAAGGAAACAGACGTAACTCAGGAAATTTTTCCTGAGTTTTGTCTGTTGTATCCTGCACGGCGAGTTACGTCCGTTCTAGACTGCCCGCTGAGTTACGTCTGTTTCCTTAGGACCCGTCGACTTTTCTGTACTGCATGCATGCGCGTTCCTCGAACCACTTTTGTATTACTGATAGTTACCCCTATATTAATAATTTTCTTAATTTCAGGCCTTGCAGAATGACACTTGTCAAGAGAATGATGACAACAATGAAACATCGATAGAGATTGTTCCTCATCTTAGTGACAGTGAAGTACTCGACGATGTAAGTTAAAAAGTTGATTTCTGAAGAATGAACATTTTAGTCTAATGCTGGTAATGGGTTGCTTAACGAAATTAGGTCGATTCTCAATCAAAAAATGTTTTTTTCATAATTGTGAAACTCAAGATGAATAATATGTTATCGATGAAACTACATTTCACAGATTTCTAGAGAGGTCATAGGACATCTTTCTCAGGTTCTACATTTTGGAACCTGGAGACACCTCCAGAAACTGTGCTGGTTGATTCTCTTACCGAGAAGTCTTTTTATTTTCTTGTTGGGCATACGCATGTGCAGTTCAACTAATGCCTCGACTCTGAAATACTTTTTACTGTGCACGAGCGAATGTTAACCTATCTATGAAAGACTTTACTGAATTCACAAAATAATTTGAGTATTTTTCAAATTTATAGGTGACACCTGTAGCTGACAATGGTGCTACTAGCCTACATGATTCGAGTAGCTCTGATGAAGAATGTCATGGAACGAATATTTTTCACAACGACCGTACAGCTCTTGAAGATGTACTAGAAAGTCCAGGGTTCTGCGATACGGTAACCAATCCAGTGAAAAAAAGTCCAGCGGAGTTACTGTTAATGGTATTGAAATACTCACTCAGTAACAAATTATCATTGACGTCCACAGAAAATTTACTACGCCTCATAAATAGCATATTTTCTACGTCAGTAACACCGGACTCTAGATACATGATTGACAAATTATTCAATCAAAAAGATGGAGTAGAATTTCATGCAACTTGTCCTCAGTGTAGCATGTACATAGGTAAATTTGGTGCATTAGGTGTCAGTGAAAAATGTCCGAATTGTCAGAGTATTATTGACGTATCACAGCCATCCTCTGGAAATTACTTCGCAATTGTAGATCCGTCAGATGCCATCAGCGAATATTTACATGCACACGAAGATTACTGTCATTTCGTAATGCGAGAACGACGCCATGAGAAGGGTCATTTAAAAGACATATATGATGGAAAAGCTTACCGTCATTTCACTAACAACTTACCGGAACTTGAAAGACACCAGTACGTTACTGCGACATTCAATACTGATGGGGCACCAGTGTTCGAGAGTTCGACGTATTCAATTTGGCCAATATATCTTATGATTAACGAGTTACCTGTGGCAGATAGATTTAAAAACCTAATAGTTTGTGGCCTATGGTTTGGAAAAAGCAAACCACAGATGAGCGTATTCTTAGACCCTTTTGTGGAAAAAATTAATGAGCTATCGTCCGTAGGCATTCCTTGCAAAATCAAAGGAGAATTGCTGAACGTAAAGTTGTACGCATTGATATGTTGTGTGGATACCATTGCTCGTTCTCCCATGAACGGAACCATGCAGTTTAACGCGTTTTACGGGTGCGATTGGTGTCTCCATCCTGGAGAGTGGTTTGAGAGATGCGTCCGATACCCGGTTTTGGAAAGTATTTGCGAAGAAAGAAATAACCGAAGTACAATAAAACTCATGAAAGAAGCTGTGGAAAAAGGATTGCCCGTTTTTGGTGTGAGAAATGCTTCACCACTGATTAATTTATCATTCTTCGACATCATCAAGGGATTCGTTCCCGATTATATGCATTGTCTTCTTGCTGGTGTTGTAAAACAATTGACAGAGTACCTAATCAAACTTATCCCAGTACACGATTTAAAAATTATAGAATCTCGCATAGCGAAAATCAGAGTTCCTAATCAGTTGGGTCGTTTGTCCAGGCTTTTAAAAGATAGAGCTATGTGGAAAGCGCGTGAATGGGAGAATTGGCTGCTATACTATAGTCTACCAGTATTGGATTCCATGATAGATGTAAAGTTACTTAAACACTGGAGTCTACTTGTAGAGAGCTTATATACGCTCTTGAAAACCGACATCACATGTGAAGAATTGGATAAAGCTGACCAAAAACTGCATGAGTTTGTTTGTGGAGTAGAGCAACTATATACTAAGGCTGCGATGACGTATAATGTCCATCAACTTTTGCACGTTGCAAGAAGTGCTTACGAATGGGGGCCACTATGGGCGCATTCCACTTTTCCATTTGAAGCTGGAAATCATGAGTTACTCACTGCAATCCAGTGTGCCAAGGGAGTCAACCAACAGATACTGCGATTTTTGAATATGAAGCGTTCCGTAGATATTCTGGAAAAGCGTCTCTACCCCAATTCATCTGACATTGTAAATGCATATAACAGTAATCTCGTCAAGCTGCGTACAAAAAAATACATTCAAATATCAGGCATCACTTATTTTGGAAGTGGAAAAATGATTGATAAGCAATTACTCGACAAATTTCACCTATCGTCAACTACGAGATCGTTTCTTAGAATTGTGAAAAATTCCTGTCTGTATGCTTCTTCGGCGAAGGAAAATTTACGGTCGTGCAATTCATACGCACAACTTATTGACAAAACGTACGTCAAAATTAATAAATTGGTTGTGGACGAAGAAAAAAATCAGCAATTAGTGTTGTATAATGTCGTACGAACCACGCCTTGTGAATTTTCAACCTCTATTCAAAGAATCCAAAAGATTGATGATGACGTAGTTGCTCCAAGTACAATCAAAATCGACAAAGTCTGTGTTTTCCTTGATGTAACGGAAGATAGATACATATCTTCCGTTCCAAATTTATATAAATACTAGGTCACACGCGCCCGGAGTAGGTGGCGATACATGCGGTGCATTTCTCTAATAGCACGGTTTGGGTGCCACACTACACTATTGGGTATCCAGACTACCCTGCGTTACGAATAAAGCTCAGTATATACTTCTGATACTCAGTGTATGTATAGTACCTATGTATTTATTATATATATATATTTTTTCTTATATTATATATTTTCATTGTTATATTCTATGTATACATAATCACAAATCTGATCACTCCTTTGCTGTGAAATGTTCAGCAACCAATGAAAAAGACTCTAAACACTACGTAGATACTCTTCTTCTCATATCCGATCAATGCTTTGCTGTGAAATGTTCAGCAAACAATAAAGAAGACTCTCCTCGATATGATGTGGATACTATTTTTAAGCATTAGGTCTGCTTTTTATGAGATATCCAGATGTAAGTGTTTTTTCCATTGAGCCGCCAGATTATCTAATGACAAGATTCGAAATTATTTTGGATTGTGTTTTTGAAATTATTTTTACCTAAAAAGGAGAGAAAATTAATACTTTTGAATTTTCTCCTCAATTGTAACTCGTTATTATATTCAAATTTAATTGTAGAAGTGTTTTTTTTACTGTAAATAACCTTTAAATTTGTAGCCGACTCGTAATTAATCACGTAATTACGTAACTCGTTATTATATTCAAATATTTAATTGTAGAAGTGTCTTTTACTGTAAATAAACTTTACATTTGTAGCCGACTCTATTTTCTACCTACTTTCCCATTTTCAGAAGAATATTTAATAATTTTAAGTTATATTGATTTTCTTTTCATTTGCTACGCAAAATGATATTTCATTTATTTAATTATGTTTGAATTACATCTGTCTGATAATTATTAGATCAGATTACATAATAAATTATGTAATTAATGATGTGATGAATGTGAAGCGAAATTCTTTCATAACTCCTTATGATTTAGCATGTCATTAATGATGTGATTTATTTGGTATTTACGCAGCGCTTCGCGCCCGGCCACTAGATTAAACTAAATTATTTTAAATTACATTAGGGTATCGTGAATTGTGAATCGATTTTTTCCCTGAAATTTGGAAATTGCAATCAGACCATGACGTCGGATAAGATACATGACAGGACAGGATTACAATCAAAGTAAATATTGGTTCAGCTACGAATACAGATGTATAGAAATCTTCAAGACGGAAAAAAACTTCTGTACCATTCTGTAACTAACATTCTTTATCATGAAGTGACCTCAGATGAGATATTCCGAAATTTCTCTGAAAGGTAAATATTAAAATCGAAGATCGAAGATCGAAATCAAGATCGAAGCAAACGATTTTTTTTTCCATTCAAACAAAGAATGTTTTTTTACCACAGAGTAGTTGTATCGTTTTGTATTAAAAACCTGTTCTGGGGTAACAGTAGCTGTTGGAAATTTTTTGTAGGCCTAAAGTCAAACTTGAGGAGACAGCAGTCAACACAAGTGTAGGGGACACGGAAATTATGAGGTAGAATCGTTCGACAAGATAAACAGGGAGGAAACCCTTCGGAGAAAAAGGTGTGATAAAAAATGGTGGTCGGGTTCTTTGTTTTAGTAATGAAAAAGCATAAAGATAGAAATTGTAAATGAAAAAAAGAAAAATTCACGCGAGGTATTCACAGTTTTGACAGAGTATTCCAACGTTCATCGACGAGTGGATGAAGAGGTGGGACATCCGGAGTGCAACTGCACACCGCATGTAGGCCCACTCCTTCCCATACCACTCCTTGTTACGAATATGTATTTTTTTTAACGACGGTGGAGGTAAATACAAAGGATACTTCTACTAAAAGAACGCTTCTTTGTATAAACTATACTACCAGGCGATACATATTTATTGAACGAAGAATCATTTTATTATGATTAACATAATTGAATTTTTTTTTATATTTATGTTATATTTCTTCATAATATTTTTAACTGTGCACACTGCACACACAGTGACGTCGACAAACTGGTAGAGGTCCCAGTCAGTGGTGCTGAGGAGCTTGATCACCAGATCGTACTTCACCGGATCAGTCGTCCACCATAGTTCGATCCACCATAGCACCGGTGGATTCATTCTTCCAAAGAAGAGCCTGGTCGTGACGATGATGAGGGCCATCTTACACTTCCACTCGCCGCGCACTTCGAGTTCCGACTTCAGTAAGACAACCTTATGGTTGAACGTTAAGGGTCATGGCCTTCTCCAACGCGGATTCCTGTCTCACGGACTGCAGTGTGCAACAAATGCGTCTTTGTATTCTCGACGGCTTGATATCCACATGGATTTTTGCCTCACCTGACTGACGCTGAGAGAAGAAAGCTTGATGACCAGAAGTTGTGATCCTTTTGAGCGTGTGGGTTACTCTGGTCTTGAGTATTACGATCATTTCGGTTCAGGTCGCGTTTTCCGCACATCACACTGCATATTACTGCTGCTCTTCCACCGCTTTTGTCACTCCAATTACATCATTAATTGTATTGCCAAAAGCGGTGGAGGAGCAACACCAGGACGCACCGCGATGCACGGAAGCCGCGACCTAAACCGAAATGATCGTAACAAGACCAGAGTAACCCACAGGCTTAGAAGGGTCACAACTGGTGATCAAGCTGTATTCTCCCAGCGTCAGTCAGATAAGGCAAAAATCCACGTAGACATGAAGCCGTCGAGTATGCTATAAAAAACAAAAAACAATGTTAATTAAAAACGGGTCGTAGGGTCTATAAAAAATTATCATCAGAAAAGTTTTGTTTACCACAGGACTTATTTGTTGCACACTGCAGTCCGTGAGACAGGGATCCGTGTTGGTGAAGGCCAGGTCCCTTACATGTTCAACCATGAGGTGGTTTTGCTGAAGTCGAAGCTCGCTAAGTGTACGGCAAGCAAGAGTGTAAGATGGCCTCCATCATCGTGACGAGGGGCATCAAAACCTGGCTCTTTCTCGGAAGAATGAATCCACCGCCCGGAACCATAGCGGACTGATCCGGCTTACGACTTCTTCATCGTACCTCAGTCTGTGAGACAGGGATCCGTGATGGTGAGGGCAAAAGTCCACGTAGATATGAAGCCGTCGGGAATGCTATAAAAAACAAAACAAAAAACAATATTAATTAAAAACGGGTCGTGGGGTCTATAAAAAATTATCATCAGAAAAGTTGAGTTCACCACTGGACATATTTGTTGCACACTGCAGTCCGCAAGACAGGGATCCGTCTCAGATAGGGTCAGGTTTACATGCTTAACCATGAGGCTGTATTGCTGAAGTCGAAGCTCGCCAAGTGTGCGGCGAACAAGAGTGCAAGATGGCCGTCTCAACCAGACGAGAGACAGAGGTCATCATCCAGACCAGGCTCTTCCTCGCAAAAATGAATTCACCGCCCGGAACCATAGTGGACTGATCCGGCTTGCGACCTCTTCATCGTACCTCAGTCTGTGAGACAGGGATCCGTGTCAGGTTCAGCGTCGCCGACGACGGCTAGCTGATGACGGCTAACCGATAAAAAAACCATTGATTAAAGACGGGACAGCTTAGTAGTAGAAGTTTTATGAAAAAGTTGTATTTACCACATTTGAAACGATGTCACACTTTCACCCATTCCACATTTAGTGGTCACCCATTAATTCACGGACCATTTGTAGATGTTTTTACTTCTTCTATTCGCCAGCTGGTATTATTGTTCTCTGTACTCCACCATTCTTTAATGTAATTACACGGTTGTGAAGACACTGTTTTCAAAGCTTCGTTGACAACCGTTTAGCGAAAAAATCGCCGATTTCATTCGTGACCAATCAATAGACTGAACGTGAACTCTCGGTTGGTAGGGTGGCTGTTTTGTTTTGAATGTTACACATCGAAGAGTGCTTTGATTTCGCTCGATCATATCGGGATCATATCGGAAAAATTTGACGTGCGATCACTCCATACGATTCCATACGGTATTTTTATTCTTTTTCCGAAGCCCGTGCCGGGGGCTTGGTGCGCGAAGCACACTGGGGGGTGAAGCCAAAAAGGAACAAAAAAATAATGATCAAAAAAGCACAAAAAAAAAAAAATGACTTATCTGTACAAATTTGTCCTCCCGAATCCACTGAAAATAAATCAGAAAATTGGGACACAATAGGAAATATTGTATGGAAAGAAGTTTTGGTCTAACAAATTTGACGTTCAGTAAAAAGTGGACATAACTGATAGATTGTAACAACGATCATGTCTCAATTTTTCGGAATGAAACGGGCCTCGCGCCCGGCCACTAGATTAAACTAAATTATTTTGAATTATATTAGGGTATCGTGAATTGTGAATCGATTCTTTCCCTGAACATGGGGAAATTTGGAAATTGTAATCAGACCATGACGTCGGATAAGATACATGACAGGACAGGGTTACAATCAAACTATTATTATTTCCACACCACTATGTATGTGGTAGTAAATAATTCGGTGCGTTTTTTTTTAGTGGTATCCCCAGTAGGCCTAATCCCCTGTTTTTTGTGAACTTTATATATACTGGGTTTACAAAGCGTAGTGCTAAATAAGGGACAGGCCAAGTATTTCGCAAAATTCATCGGAATACTTCCTTGAAAACAATATTTTTGGTGAAAGTTTCATCGGCTTTTATGGTTCTCAACACCTTTGCTGTTTCAATTATACAAATTTTTAAATTTTCTTTTTTCCGTACTCTTGACAAAGCAACGTATAATTGGCCGTGACTGAATACGCTGTTTTTCAGATATACACCAACTTTTTCAAAAGTTTGACCTTGTGCTTTGTTGATGGTCACTGCAAATGCAACCCGGATTGGAAATTGTTTCCTAACCATCTTGAACGGTATTTCACTATCCGAGCTTATTAATTTTATTCTTGGTAATAGGACGTTCTGACCTCTAGATGTACCGGTTATTGTTTGGGCAACTATTAAATTGTTCATCATGTGAGTGATTACCAATCGGGTTCCATTGCAGAGACCATCGTTTATATTCAAATTTCGTAATAACATTACAATCGTGC
This sequence comes from Euura lappo, assembly GCA_018257835.1. NCBI lineage: Eukaryota > Metazoa > Arthropoda > Insecta > Hymenoptera > Tenthredinidae > Euura > Euura lappo. The sequence goes on from JAEUYN010002168.1 coordinate 77,251, forward strand.
CAACTTTCAATATCAATTTATGCGGAGGAAATCCGGTGGGTGTTATACTATTCATGTATTCTATCGGTATTATGTTTTGAAATTCTTGTGTGTCGCTTTCGTTGGTATCAATACTAAAGTATATTTTTTTTTCACCTTCCATTCTTTCCACGACCTCGTCGTTTACGTCAAAGACATCTGAATTTATAGGCGCCAGAATTGCATAATTGTATATGTTTGTATCTCCCTTTTTGATAGTCTCCCCATAAATTTCACTTGCTATGTCTAATTTTGTCAGAAATTCATTTGGAATTTTAAGTATATCATCCTTCCCTTCCTGTTGACAATTAGCACTTCCATTCCCTACGTTTAATAGCCATTCCTTAAAATCTTTTTGTGATTCGTCAACTCTCTGATTTACATGTAACTGTAGATGTTCAAAATATTTCCATAAGTGACTATTTTTAACGCATTCTTCAAGAATTTCTGTTCTATTGCCGTGTTTTACCACCGGAAGTATTTGCCGCCAATCGCCTGATAATATTATCACCTTTCCACCAAATGGTATATTAAGTTTTGTTAAGTCCCGTAAAAGCAAGTCGATTGCTTGTAAAGCATATTTTGGCGACATCGTTACTTCATCCCATATTATGAGTTCTGATTTTCTGATTACATCGGCATAGCGTGATGTTCCTGATATGTTACATGTTGTAGTCTCGTTTAATAATAACGGTAATTTGAATGTAGAATGAACAGTTCTCCCACCCCTTAGTAAGTTAGCAGCTATTCCGGTCCATGCTACAGATATAACATCCCGATTCTCATACTCCATTGATTTGATAATGGTATTTAGTAGATAACTTTTCCCACTTCCACCTGGTCCGTCGAGATAAAAGTACCTATTTCTGACATGTTTATTTTCTATTCTGTTCACAACTATCTTAAAAATGGTCGATTGTTCGCGATTCAAACTTGTTTGCAAATTCATAATTTCGCCTTGTAGCTCTTCTTGTGCGCTAATTGTGTTAATAATTTCGGTGTTATTTGTTACTACTGTTTCATTCACCCACGGTAATCCGAAGCTGCCTAAAGTATAACCATGATTAATAAGGACGTCTTCTATTTTTTTCAACGCTATCTGTTCGTTTACAATTATCTTTTCTTTCGGATTGAACATAAAATTCTTGTATTTATCCCAAAGCATGTTACCGTTTGACGGAAAACAAAACACTAAGATGTATCCGAGCAGCTTGCACAGTTCATTTGAAAATTTAAAATTAATTGCTTCATCAAGACACTTTTCTATTTCATCATCATTTTCAATCAAATTTCGTTGTTTTGCAGCCTCTGTGAACGATTCATAAATTTTTCCCTCAAACATTCTTAACTCCTCAAAATTTCTCGCACCTCGTACGTGAAGTAGCAACAACCTTAGATGATATCTTTCAATTTCTTTCGGGCTCACAAAATACATTCTACTTATTATTGGCTTATTTTTTTTTGATCTCTGTTTCCAAAGTTTTAGTCTGTCGAATGTATAGTTATCTGATATTTCGGTGTACAAAAATTTCCGAGCATTCTCATCCTGTTCATTCAACTTAAACCAAGCTGTGAGTGTAGTATTTTTGTGGCCTTCAATTGCCTTTTCTTCTGATCCCTCATGAAAGTAAATTGTTTGTTGTTTCTCTAAATGTACCGCTAATCGTACAACTGCGTGTGACTGTTCGTGCATTTTGAATTCCAGTATCCGATGCATGGCCTCAGGAGGACACACATATCGTGTGGATAAATAATGCAATATTTCATCATATATTTCCACGGAGGCACAATCGTGTCCTTTGTAACAATATTTGAATAGATACTTAATCCATCGCACTGTTGAACATACTTCAACATTGCAATGGCAATTTAATGTTAACAGAAGAAATGGATTATGTGGTATAATGGATCTATTATCTGCTACTTTACATTTATTAATGCCTCTGTAACAGATTATCCGTTGATTATTACGTCGTCTATATACTGGATATGAATCATGGCTGAGTTTGGTTGTCTCCGAAAATAATTTAGGAAAATGTTTTGTGCATTTTTTTGTGAGGGGATCCATGCAAGGTGAATCAGGATACTCTTCACCACATGGTCCATGCACCATGAATTGTTTCACTGCTGCATATAGGCGTGGATTTTTGTCTATATCCGGTATTTCAGCTGAAATTATTTTGTCCACTGTATCGGCATCTCGAATAATGTATTCTTTTTCGAAAAATATTAACAAATGTATATGAGGTAAGCCTCTCTTTTGGAATTCGATAACGTAAATGTATGCTGTATGTTTACCAAATATCTGATGATCAATTAACAATTTTTTAAGTTGATTGACTTTCATTTGAAAAACTCGAGCTACTAAATCAGGACGGTCTGAAGCTGATTCACCTTTTTTTAAATTTTCTACAATTTCCGGCCATTTGGGGTTACACGTCATGGTTATGAATAATTGAGGTTTTCCATGTTTTTGAACTAAACACATCGCGTCCATGTATAATTGTTGATATGCACGAGGACTCGTTTGAAACGAAGATGGCAAAATAACTATTTTTCCGGGTCTATTAACATCATTATCGTCGGCTTTACGTTGTAAATAATCCATTAATCCACTGTATAAATCTGATCTCAACTGTTTTTGTTCTTTTCTTATATATTTCAATCGCTCACCTTCAATTTTACTCCAAACATCAACTATATATTGCTGTGTTAATTTTCCGGCAGATAAACAAGGATTAAAACACTTTCTTGAAGCCAAGCGATAACTGTAATATTGCAGTGGTGTTATATTTCGATTTCCAAAACAATGTCTGAGACCAGTTGTCCAACCATGTTCCCCTCTGGGAAATAATAAAGGATACGTCATAGGATCTAGATTCGGACTCAAAGTTGAAATTGGGATTGACTCTTCACTTTTTGGGTGTATACATATATCTCTATCAATTGGGGGTTCGCCATCCTCACTTGTGAAAACAATTGCTACCTCATCGCAAGAGGGTTCATTAAAACGATTTTTATCTTGATTTGAATTTTTTTTTATCCACATACGAACTGGTTTCACGATTCTACCTTCAAATTCTGCTTTGTTTCGTTCCTGTTCCTCTAATTCGGCCATCATATTAAAAGCTTGTGCAAAAGGATTTATTTCTCGAATTAAATGATCTAAACTTGTTAATAAATCTAAGTTACACTTTGAATTATATTTATTATTCAATCTCTCTTGATTCGCTTGCAATGAATCGATAACATATAATTGCCCATATTTTCTCTCCTCATTCTCATTCGGATGTATTGCATAAGTGTTGTGATATATTTGACCATGAACTCTAAAAACGAATGGTCCTCTTCCGTAAAGATTGTCTAATTTGGCCCCCATACTTGCGAATGCAAGAGCATTGTTATACGACCTAATATTTTCTTTGAAGTGTTTACTATACTGACATTTTCCCGTTAACAAATTTTCTAAAATGATTGGATAATCCTTGAATTCTGGTAATTTAACTTTTCCTTTATGACAACATTTATTAAATTTGTTATCGTATGGTTCCTCTTCGATGAAATTTAAAGAATTACAGAACCTGCAAGTTATGTTCATTTTTCCACTGCAATGCTGGGTGATTAAATCTTCATTAATTGAATCACTGACACCACTTAGAAAAAGTTTTTTCGAAGTATCTTTTCTTTTCGAATATTTTACACGCTGCCCATGCTCTAAACAATCTTGGTTGACAGAATCGTCTGTACTTTCATCTGCACTACTGTCATACGTCATAATAGTACTCAATTTTGTGGTATTAGGAGGTATTTCTCGTGATTGCGGTAAATTATGTTTTTCAACAGTATCCAAACTTTTATTTATTTTTTCATATGAATCTTGACTATCGTTCATATTTTTTTTTTTTATCGAAGGCGCCGATTGCTGCCGTGATATATCTGATTCTGAATGATTTCGTTTTTGAGAGGAAAACCTGATGGTTTTTTTATGAAGGTTAGACTGCTGTCGCATAATTTTTCTCTCCGCTGATTCTTTCCGTTTGCAGAATTCTACCTCATTGATATTTCTTTTGGATTTTAATATATGTTTGTTAACACTCTGCATTCTTAGTCTTCGCTCATATGAACCTTCTTCGAAGCTTTTTCTTGTCAAATTATTCGTAGTATGTGGAAAATGGGTGTAAATGTTGTTGACTAATATGTTAAAAGCATGAGTTCGGAGTTTGGATTGATCATACGAAATTTCTGATGGATTGAAACCCAAGCTTAATGAAACAGCAAAGGCAAGAGCAAAAAGTCCACAGTCTACGTCATTCTGTTGCGATTGTACTTCGCAGAATACAATTTTTGGGTTGAAGTCAAACAATTTTTTCAAATAGACACTTTCAACTGTGTTCAAAGATTTACTATTCATACTATCGTAAATGCGAATGATATTGCTGTCGTAATATGAACAAATCCAATGCCCTTCTACGGTGTCTGTGACTGTGGTATCTGTCTCCTTGCCTCTTTTTCTGTGGGTGAATAAAATTTGGATGTGTTTGTCATTTGGATGAATTTGAGAAATTTCTTCGGGTACTTGATACAAAAGAGTTGTTTGCATTTTAAACCCAGTATTTTCTTCCAATAACGTGATAAATTTGTTCATATGCTCATCCTCTAGCTTTTTGCGCTCATTGACTATCATTTCTACCATATCCGAACTCAAAGTATTAGAAGTATCTTTTTCTTTCAAATATTTCACATGTTGACCATGCTCTAAACAATCTTGGTTGACAGAATTGTTTATACTTTCATCTGAACTACTATCACATATCATGCCCTTGGTTCTGTTTTCTTCTGAGCTACCATCACACCTGATGTCTTTTGCATCTTTCATAATAGTCCTCGATTTTGTGTTATCAGGTAGTATTTCTCGCGATTGTGATAACTTATGTTTTTCCACGATATCTAAACTTTCATTCACATTTTTATCTGAATCTTGACTCTTGGCCAGTTTTGTTTTTTTAATTGAAGGCGCCGATTGCTGCCGTGATATATCTGATTCTGATTGATTTCGTTTTTGAGAGGAAAACCTGATGGTTTCTTTATGAAAATTAAATTGCTGTCGCATAATGTTTCTATTCGCTGATTCTTTTCGTTTGCTGTCGTATACTTCTACCTCATTGATATTTTTATTGGATTTCAATATATATTTGCTGACACTCTGCATTCTTAGTCTTCGCTCATATGAACCTTCTTCGAAGCTTTTTCTTGTCAAATTATTCGTAGTATGTGGAAAATGGGTGTAAATGTTGTTGACTAATATGTTAAAAGCATGTGTTCGGAGTTTGGATTGATCATACGAAATTTCTGATGGATTGAAACCCAAGCTTAATGAAACAGCAAAGGCAAGAGCAAAAAGTCCACAGTCTACGTCATTCTGTTGCGATTGTACTTCGCAGAATACAATTTTTGGGTTGAAGTCAAACAATTTTTTCAAATAGACACTTTCAACTGTGTTCAAAGATTTACTATTCATACTATCGTAAATGCGAATGATATTGCTGTCGTAATATGAACAAATCCAATGCCCTTCTACGGTGTCTGTGACTGTGGTATCTGTCTCCTTGCCTCTTTTTCTGTGGGTGAATAAAATTTGGATGTGTTTGTCATTTGGATGAATTTGAGAAATTTCTTCGGGTACTTGATACAAAAGAGTTGTTTGCATTTTAAACCCAGTATTTTCTTCCAATAACGTGATAAATTTGTTCATATGCTCATCCTCTAGCTTTTTGCGCTCATTGACTATCATTTCTACCATATCCGAACTCAAACCACTCAAATTTTCGTTTCTTAAAGAAGATTGATTTGACCACTCCATTTTTTTTCTTAACATTACGGAATGTTTGAACGGAAACTTCTAAGTAGGTATATACTGTATATCCGACCTCGCTTTGCGATGTGAGTTAACCTGATTCACCAGAATTCAATTCTTCCAAAGAGTCGAGATAGGAGACAATTCTGCTGTTGGTTGTGGCTGAATTGGTACTTTCCGCTTTGGACGTTTTGAAATATTTCTCTGTTAATGAAATAGCACATCAAAATTAGTATCTATAAGCAATGATAAACGATCTTACGCACGATCTTAAGTATTGAAGTTACCTAGAGGTAGCTTCTGGCTTCGCTGGTTTAGTTAGTATATTCGGCAAATATCGGAAAGATATAATGTTTAAAAATCACAACCACGTTGTACTTATTCTACGGATATCTGGCAATCTTTGGAAACTTTGTTCGCTTTACAAAGTTCTTAGCAATGTAAAACGTCAAATTTGACGTTGAACAAAAGGTGTGAATGTCCTTCTTGTCTTTATTTTGATTCTGTCATGTTTCAATCTTGCTTCTGTCGCTCGTACGTCATCAAATCGTTTGAAACGCATACCAATTTTAACCTTTTTTGAAAATGCAAGATGCTAATCCACCAACCGTGTACTTGAACTTAATTGAAAAAGCGGATGCGGCTTTCGGACGATGTCGTTGGTCACACGAAGTTGTGAGCCAAACAACAGGTACTATCCCTCATTCCGTTTGAATAATCTACATTGAGAAATAGAATTACTAAATGTCCCACTGCAAATAAGTATTCTCATTGTGTTGATCAGTATCT
>JAEUYN010002169.1:0-21756 GCA_018257835.1 Euura lappo
TATATAAAACGGTTAACTCAAAATCTCCAAAACTGGTCACATTTTACATGGTGTGTTGCGAGCAGGATTTCGTAAAAACGTTTGGGAAAAATAAAAAATGTTTCATTAAAGAGAACAAAAATTCATTTTGCGAATGAAAAGTTGACTTCATTCCATCTTTGAAAAAACGAAAATCTGCGATAATACACCATGTAAAATGTTATCATGTACCTTAGTTCAAATATCCAGCGAGATTGTTGACGCAGCTTTCGAGATTGGACTGTCACCGTTCCGTTTCACGTAGTACTTAAATTGTAGTTATCAAATTGAATATTTGTTAAGCTGAATGGGATGTTCTTAAATAGCATTGAAGTAATTTCAATTCAATTCTGAAAAAAAAATTCTTTCAAGTACTTGTAAAATTCCCGGCACATTGTTCCGCCCGATTCAACCTCTCGATGTCTCATTTTTTTCGGGGACAGATCCGTCGATCCTTTTGAACCCATAATCTCCCGAACGTGGGGATCTGATTAAGGAAACAATCATTTGTCAATATAGAAAACTATGTACATCTAGGTTTAAAAGTTCAATATTCAGAACCAAACTGTTTTTTCGAGCGAGTTATTTAATTTATTGCAAAGTTATGTATTTTTACAGTTGGTTTTCAGTTAGTTTTACAGAAGTTGTTTTCGAGTGCGAAACGATCACCGTGATAGTGCATGATAGTGGTTATTATTTTGCTCCAGGTATAGCGTATCGCAATCTTCAGGTAATGTCGATATTTCGTTTACTAATGAGATACAATCTCAGAACTCTTCGTACTCATTCCTGACAGCTGCCACTCCCACGCGGTCATCTCTTTTCGAAGCTCAAAGTTCAGTTCCGATGGCGTTAATTAAATAACGCATAACAAAATAAATCAAAGTCCCAGTTCCATGCAATAATGATCAACGGTTCGTTATTATTCTTGCTTTCAGGTCGAAGCAGCGGTCGACACTCATCACTCTACAAAGTTGAGGATAATCCGCGAAGAAGCGAACGCCCGCAGCCACAGGGATGTGGTGAGTTTGAATCGTCGACTATTTTTCCGTATACGGCAATAGTCGTAGAGGTAGTCGGGAGATCCGGAACGTAAACTAATTACGTTTATTAAATTTTCACCCTCGTTCTCGCATTCAGTTTATTCATAAGTCAATTACGGTATTAATTAACGAAATTAACCCCGACCTTGTCGCGAGTAAATAATGAGAAAGACGGAGACGCCGGCAGACCTTGCAGTGCCCACTTGGTAATAAGAAAAGTGAAGAGTCGTCGCGGCAATGCGGTGGGTGGGTGGGTGGGTGGGGCAGAGCGGAGCGGCGACCTTGCCTGTCCTGCAGTATTTTAATTAGAACGTTAATTATTTTAATCGGGTTGTTTGCGCAATTATTCCTCAACCGTGTTGAATAGCGATCAGAATCTTTACCTCGCGGACAGCCTCTCGTAAATCAGGCTCCGTTCCTCCGCTCGCGCGCTTCAATTACATCCACTTCGGTCAGCGTTCGCTTTTCTCTCCCTCTTTCAATTCTAGTTTGAGCGATAAGAACTCGATAATTATCGAACGCGGAGCCGGCCGTGCCTAATTCAAAGTGTAATGAAAATAAAAGGCGGGGTGAAAAGGCGATGTTTGTTCGCGCTCACGAGCGACTCGACCCCGTCGCTCACCAACGCGGATCGGGGCAACGGGAAATGAGAATGAATGTAATAATATATTTAATATTCGCTGGGACCCCGCGTCCCCGAGCCTCTCGCTTTATCGCTCCTTCCCTCTCTTCTATCCCCGGGTAGGTGCAGGGTAGGTATTATACGAGAGCCAGCCAATATTCTCGCCCCATTCATCCGAAGGCCCCTTAACCAGGGCGTTCAAAATGCACCGACATTATTTCCGGTGTATCCGCGTAACGCAGAGTAGTAAATAATGTGAATATACCGCACCGTTGAATAGAAGAGAGACCGTTAGAAAAGAGTAAATTTTGGGCAATCATTGTTAACGGTTTTGCAAAGAAGAGAATCAGAAGAATTCAACTCTGCGTATCGTTCCCGCGGTTATAAAAATCACGACAAAAAATCAGAAAGTAAAAGTGCGGAGGACTTTTACTTTCGGCCATCGCGCTCTCTCGCTCCAGCTCCGGTGTTCTTCGATATTAGATATTAGTTCATAGGTACATACGATCGCGGTGGTAAACAGGCAGCCGAGAGTGTAAAGTGTAAAGTGTCCGGGTCGCGGAGGGTAGGTAGCCTGGGGTGCGGATTGAGGTGGGGCTGGCTGGCACGTATTCGATGTAAACTACATGCCTCCTATTCCCGTCCTTCCCGCAACACCCCCATTGCCGACCAGACCATATTGAATCTTATGAATTTCCGGTTCGTGCGTGGCTACACCGTGACCCTGCCTGCTGCCTGCTGCCTGCTGCCTGCTGCACCAGGCCCTAGGAATTTAATTTCAAACAATTTTTATACCGTGATGCTCTGTGCTTCCGGTTCCTTGTCTTCCGTCCGAATAAGTCTCGTTCCATCGAGAGTATTAATCTTCTTCTACATATATTATATGTTGGTGTATAAGGCATCGTGTCTCCGGCGACGATAGAAATGAGTATAAGGTGCCGTTCAGCCGGTGTGGCTCTGCAGCAGCCTTTCAGTCGGCTACTTGATTTACGTCGTGGGGGCGTTCCTCGTACGGAAGCCTCAATTAGTTTATTAATTATTAATAAACAACCCGCGCCGACCCGCCCGCTGCACACCTTTGTCAAGACCCACTCGTTCGTCGGGGAGGGGGATCAGGCTGCACGCGTGCCTCCGCAGGAGAACACCACTCCTCGGAATAGTGGAGAAAAAAACCTAGTTTCCCACGTCGCCATTTTTTATCTCTCATATTATTCCGCGGTTTTATAGCGAAGCAGCGGCTCCTGCGTATTTATAACCGCACTCGAGTTTTATTCATAGCGACGTCTCGTTAATAAAAAACAGGAGCAAATGACGGCATTAAAGGGCAGCGAATGCGCGGAAATATCACGCGGGCGCGACTCGAGCGACTCAAGTCTTGTTTTCAGGCCAGCGGAGTCTAAAAAGTAGTCTGTCCATGTTTCTTCGATCGTTCGATATCAATGGTTTCGAATTTTGACTCTGGCAATGGTAGAAGATCACCGAATCCCACCGGGTACGAGCAGGGAAATAAGAATATGAAAGTAGTATCGGTTCTATATTGCCTACGTCGCGTCGTAAAAGACCCGACTTATATGGGAGCGACGTGTGACAACAAGTTTTTATCAGCTTGTTGAATCATAGAGAAATAGCGCTGCACCGCGCTCCGTTAATATCTGCAGTAATATCGGTAATATTTGGCAATCGTATTGTTTCGAAGGTAACGAGAACGGTAGATCGAGGTCACCGGGTCGATCGGGGCTAATTACAAGCTCGGGAAAGGCAAGGCGGAGGAACGGTTAATTGCAAGACCGCAGCGAATATTATTTATCGCCGAGGTAAGCGCGCAAATGTGTCGGGTATAATATATATAATTTCACTTATATTTGTCCCCCAGTCGTCGATGAATCGAGAACGCGTTGATGTCTTTAAATTTTTTTCATAAAAAAATATCACCCCGTGAATGTGGAGTGCGCGCGTGCAGAGCTGGGCACTCGCCGCGGCTATTGCGTAGGCTTTAATCTTCGAGTTGTCGAATACATTTCTATGGGAGTGATATCGATTGGTAGATTCGTCGGTGGCAATGGGAGCCAGATTACATATTCCGTGAATTTACCCGCGGGTAGAATAACATTTAGGTGCGGCCGGGACCGGGACTGGGACAGCGCCCGCGCCGGCACGGATGACGAAATGACATCTTGTTTATTATAATCGAGTATTGGAAATGAATTATTACTATCTGATCGGCGTTGTTGATATAAATTTAACATCCAACGTCGGAGGTCAGTCTTGAATGTCGAGTTGATTTCACTACAGTTTCACTTCTTCTTTTTTGCGGTTGAAAGAAAAAAGTTGACGAATCTTTTAAACTTTGTTCAATGGTAGCCGCGCAACGCGCAACGTACACCGCACAGCGTACAAGTATCGCTCGGTCAATCGGGGACATAAATTAGCAAAACTTTTCGCTTAATAACCCGTTTCTAAAGTGGGCCGTTAATTTCTTAATTAAAAAGAAAGATTAAACTTTCAGTGACTAACGATTATTGTTACGAACCAACTTAAACCCGTTAGCTGCTCGCTCACTATTGAAACAATACATTAAACAGAATGTCTCTCACCTAAATTACTTTCATCGACCGGTATTATAAACCCTCCTAGATTCTCAACATCGATGGCAGGATGAGTTTCATTTAATCGTTCGCCCTGAATATTACCCGTTGCACCTAGACACTCGACGTCGGGGCGGGGTGCCACTCAACCCGTGTGTGTCAACCGCGATAAGAAAACCTCGAGCCGGCGATAAGCTAACGGCGACGGAATTAGCATAGCGTAGCCTCGAGGTCGCGGGGAATCGATTCATTATTCCGATTAAGATAGGTACTTATTTCTGTTGCCACGCACACCGCTTCTTTAATTTTTCAAATAAATTCGGGCAACATGTCGCTTATCATGTTATACCTATGGCGGAGAAATATTTTCTCCTCAACTCTCAACTCTCGAGATTCGAGTCTGCACCGTGGGTCGAGACTCCGCGGACGTGACGCCAACTTGGGAATGAAATTCCGATCGAAAATTAGTTCGAGCCAATCCGTAGATTGCCGGGGTACCGCGATGTGGGTACCGTGTGTACCTACACGCGAACGCCACGGGGCCGAGGAGGGTGTCTGCGCCAGTCTCCTCGCTGATTCATGTAATGAAATGTCTCGGAGACGATGAGCTCCGCGAGCTCCGTAAATATAGCGTTCGGTCCCGGCCTGACTGACCCTGTACCGGGTAGAGGGGGAGTATAGGAATAAGAGGGTACAGGAATTACGCTCCCGCGTACGGGTATCGCTCACCCACTCCATAAACGAGGACCGACTCGGTCGGACACGTAGAATAATTGTAACGTCGCAGAGGGTGTACGAAAAAGTTTGATTTTTTGTTATTCGGAGGGTGACGTCATCCCGGTCAATTATACGCGTCTCTTCGTCCCCCGTATAAATCACTGGCGTAAATTTCCATGCAGACTTCCGCGGTAATAGATTTATTTCCCTTAGCTCCCGCAGTAGCGGGGAATTATCACCGTGTGTGTACGTACGTACGCAGAGTCGTCCCATTGTACACCGTTGCCTACACACGTACCTCTGTCCTATTCTACCCTACCCTACCCCTACCCTTCCCGAACCGACCCGACTCGACCCAACCGAAACCAACCGAGGCAGTGATTTGTGGGAAGATTTTTCGACTTCCGGATATACGAACCGGGGGCGGTGGTAGTTTGCCAAACTATAATAATGGGAATCGGGAGGGGAATAATAGAAATAAAAAGAGGAAAGAAAAGAGGGAAGAGGATGTCATACGCAAAAGTTGACTAAATTACTGCGATCTAACGAGGTAGAGAGGAAAATAGAATTCTTTTTTTCACAACCACAGGACTCTAATTAGGTATCATTCAGATTTCTTATTCTTCTGACCCACTTTTCAATTCTCCGTTCGGTGGTTTCGGCGCGAGTGAAAATTTTATATTTATATATTTCCATAGAAATAGAATCTCGCTGCCGGGAAGAACAATATGAGAAAAGAGCGTGGGAGGTCGCGCAGAGACCGTAAGCCTGACGCCTTCTTTTACGATTCTGTTTTTCGTCTATGCTAATACGTAGCACGCTTCTGCAGCTCTCGAATAACGACTCGGGATTGAATGCATGGTTAATCCTCTCCCGCCCGATTCATTCGCTTATTCGAAAACGCAATAAGAGAGAGGAACAACCGATTGGGGATTTCAAACGACGAGGCGTAAAACGGTCATCGTTGGCAAAAATACGTATAGGCACACACCGTAGAGCGAAATAATAATTAGCGATTAGCTGCAATTACCAGGTCCGCGGGTATCAGTGTGCGACTGCCGGCGTGCAGACGTGCAGACGTACCTACGTGTTGAACTGCCGTGCCCCGCTCTCTAAATTTCTTGGAGTGATATTTCACACTGTAGGAGTGAATATTCACTCTTAGAGAGAGTGAAAATCGTGCCAGTGGGACCAGAGTGACTTTTCACTCTTCGAAAAAGTGAATATTCACTCCATCCGTTGGAGTGAAAGCTTCACTCTAACTTTGGGGTGAACTTTTCATAACGCAGGGGACCCAGTTAGATTTTGTTGATTTCTTATCAATTCGGTCAATATGGTCAATATTATATCAATCATGACGGATTGTCATTTGACTATGAGGAGAATCCCAAAAAGAATTATGTGAACAAGTTGCAAAAGTTAAGTCGGAGAAGCAGGTGTTCACCAATGATTACCTGACTGTGAGAAGCAACGCCGCCGCGTGGCGATCACGGGTACTGAAACTTGGTGCGATAATCGATCCCAGGTGACGCTCGAAGATTCACTCTCTCTTGGAGTGAAACTTTGAGTCAGATAACAGTCACTCGAAATTAGAGTGGAAAGATTCACTCTATATGTACCAGAGTAAGAGATACCACTCGCAAAATTGGAGTGAAAATGTTCACTCTTTCAACTAGAGTGAAGTATGTCACTCCATAAGAGTGGAAATTCACTCCAAAAAGAGTGAACATTTCACTCCAAGAAATTTAGAGAGCGTGCCCCGTGCCCCTCGAACTAAACTGGCTATTACATTTGACGAGAATAAATTATTCGACGCACGGGCGAGCCACGCTTACCTCCGCAACACACACTACGAGGATTCTCTTGATTCGAGTATTAAACAGGATGCTGGAACTCCCGACCCTTTGACCCATCATCCCGTTACTCAATTCCTTCAAACTGGGTGTGTTCCACTTAGCGTCCGCTGCACCGCAGGTGGCAACTCCGCCAAAGTACCTACGCGCTCGAGTCCGTTTACGCGGGTACCTAATTGGCCCAAGATTCGCACGCAATGACGATGCCGTCCTCGCCCCGCGCTCCGGAGGTATCGGTACACCGGTATTGGTCGATTGAAAAAAATCGTCACGGTTAGTTTTCATCCGGGTGCGTCGAAATTTTCCGTCCGCAGCCGGCGCGATATATGACAACGGAGAAAATTGTTTGCGGGCTAAAAAGCAATAAGTTATGCTTTACCTGCAGTCGTGCGGGGCGAATGATCGGGGGTGTGTAACCGGGGATCGTGTACGGACAACGTTCCGGGGGCACACCGACCCACGGCGCATATTTTTCAATTAATTTAAATTACAAAATATCATGGTAACAACAGCCGGGATTTGCCTGATGCGGTATCCGCTATACGTGATGTACCTACGCGATTATTGTCAACGCGAGTAATTAGTTTCGCCGTAGAATGTGTGCGGGCGCGCGTAAAAACTGAGCACAATTTTGTTACCTATTATACCAGTCTGCGATTACGCGACGCGAAATTAATATCCTCGCGTTTATTTTTTTCAAAACAATTATTATCGAATGTACAAGTCCCTTCGCTTCGGCGTATCGGAGCGAGAAATCTGCTCCCATTGCAAGGTCTTCCTCGAGACAGCGAGACGACGACACGACGTAGGGCATAATGGTCCCATTCATGGCTGGAAGCTAACACTGCGGCCCTCTGTCGTCGGTAAAAAACACCCCATCTTTGCCCTCCTCGACGTGTGTTGCATGTGTGCGGAAAAGTTGATGAAAGGGCGCGAGAGAGAGAGATCGAAATTAACGGAAAGCAAACCCACTCCTGCGTATATGTAGGTATACACCTACCAGTGAAAAAAGGGGTTAATTAAGCCCTCTCCTGCCGGATGTTGCCGTTGCTTTCGTCCTCTGATCCCGGCGAACGGTTCGTCCGTATGAAAACAAGGATCTCTTGGAGTATTTACGAAGATCCGTCTGCCCCTGCGAGATTCCAGTGTCTTATACACCTACGCTCTATTCAAATGGCCCGGAGTAAGCGGGAGTAAGGTAGGAAATTCGTCTGGCTACTGGCTCCGTTAGTTTGACCCTGCGGAATCTTCTGGCGACCTGGCTAGCGAATACTGCAGTTCGACCGCCGTGTATCTACTCAAGATTGCAGAACCTCATGCCCGCCTGAATTTAAATCCCCTCAAATATTCAACTATTTCTACTGGTCGCGCGTCCAACTTCTCTTTTTCTCTCGTTTCAATATTTTTCCACACACACACACACACACACATCAATACTTGTTCCCGATAAGCGTATACGCGGTGTGGCTACGTGTGAGGGTCCTCCTAATCTAAGAAGGTCGCGGGGATATAATTACCGAAATTCATTATCTCCGGGCGAAACTAATTCCGCAACACCTCGTCCTCTGTCTTTTAATCGCGAAAAACCTTGAAATTTAATTAAATTTAGGACGTCCTCCTCCTTTACGCTTTACTGCGCGAGCGAGACGAACTTGCAAAGATCAGCAGAGAAGTGGGTGCTGGGAGGAGCTGAGGCTCATATAATCCCTTATCTTAATTTATAGTGGATAAAAAATCGTTTATTAACATTAACGCAGCCGAAAAAATGTTGAACAAAGACAGAAATCATTTGTCTGTCTCTGCGAACTCCGTGACGGGAAGACGAAAGACTGGAATTAACTGGAGCAACTTTTCCACGCCAAGTCCCCAAGTTGAAGTCTGTCCCTGATAAATGTAGAAAAAAGGTACAATAATCGCGTTATCGGTGTTAATTATTACCAGCAAGCCATCGCGTCAAAGGGAGGGAGAGCACAGAAAATCTTGAATCCACCCCTGGTTAATCATCTCGCAAGGTTTTGGGAGGGGCGAGGACAAGGAAACCTCGATAATGCTGCTGCTGGTAGCCGATTAGCATCGCGACTCACTGCAAGTCTGCTCGGCACTGCAGCTACAATATTGTCTACGAGCCGTGTTATCAATCAACATATCTATGTACGGAAATGAGAGAATACAACGGTTTGGGACTACTATACAACACTCGTCTCCGCGAGATTCCCAGACGGGTTTCCGCTCATCCACTCCTTTTTTTCCTCTTCGACTCGCAGTACTCGACTCCGCTATTTAGAGGGTTATCCGTCAGAGAGCGGGTTACCCGAAGACGTACGCTCGCGGTACGCCGTGCGTCTTCCACGGATGAAATCCAGGGAGATATGCCATCGTAAAGAGTTTTCTATTTCAGATTTCTGTCACTCTCGCTCCTCGTCCGTCCCCCAACCGATTCTTTACTCTCCGCGCATTCTTCGCTCCGTTCCCACGTTTCCGAGAAGCCGAAATCCAGCCCTCGTTCCGTTTACTCGTAGTTAATAGTCGGCGGTGTTTCTCGAGTTCCCGAGTTTCTTCGCGGCCCGCGGTGTCTCGTTATCCTCATCTGTGTTCATTTTTCTTCCGGACCCTGCAGGGTAGATCCGACCGCAGACGCGCGAGATTCCGCGTCCATCGGTCTGTACTTTCGATACCTTATTATACCTACGTCTACCTACCACCTAATCCTCTGCACCGACGACTTGGCAAAAAGCTGTAAACTTAATTTTTCCCATTAGCAGCCCGAAGCGCGGAGTTAAGTTAAGGAGGAGAAAGGCTCGACGCGGTGCATTAGCCTTAACAGCTATGAAATTAAATGAATATTAACAATTCTTTCCTCGTTCCTTGAACCCCGAACCTGGCTGCGCGGTGACCCCACCCCTTCCCCTTGCCCCTCCTCACCTCACCTCGGCTCACTCCGAATCGTTGCATCGCAGCATCCGCGACGAGAATTAGGTATGAATCAACAATCAGCGAAAGAAGCCGCGTGTTTAGTTATCGATGCTTTCTATTATTTCTCGAGCTGGACTATTTCCTCCGTGATTGGCGTAATAGTTTGACGGACGAACGAGCAATCGACTCAATCTACTGTCTAAACAAATGAAAGCTAATGGACCCTGAAGCTGTATAGTCGGTTCGCTCTTTCCCTCCCATCGACACGTCGGCGTCCGTAAGTTTGAAACCCAAGGAGGGAGATTCTATCGATCGGTAAATCTCCTTCTTGATCGGTTCTGTACGGTAGCGCGACTAATGGTTTTTGACGTTCAAATTTCAGTTGGTTCGTCTCACTCTCCCGCTCTTCGTCTTCGTCTCTGTCTTATTCGTTGTACACGAGCAGCTACCGTCTGTCGTAGATCTCGCCGAGCTTTTAGACTCGATAATAATTGATATTATATTTAGACTCGTGAGTATAAACGCTTATAGATCCTACATCTCAACAGACTTTTTTTCCTTCTCAATACTTCTCAAGGGAGGCTTATGCTTAATGGAAGATTTTTCACTCAGATCCCGGGGATACGCGTCTAACTAATGGCCGTTCCCCGGGTTCCCTAGAAAGGAGCGCAAGAGGACGGTACGTACCGCGTAGCTTCATTTTCCCACCGCCACCGCCACCGCGCAAATCTCCACCAATCGAGACTAGGTGACGGACTCGTTACGATTTCGCTGGCTGCTGGCACGCGGGTGCAGAGACAGCGATATTTTTACTCGCGGACTGTTTCTAAAAATGTAAATGATGGAAAAAAAGGCACTTAGCCGATTGATTTGTCCCCGTAAGTAACGAATGGCTTTTGGTACAGCAGAGAATGAGCCTGCACGGCAGGGGATGAAGAAAGAGAACGCGACAACTCTCAAAGCGTCGGACTGATCTTGAAACGATGTAGTCACTTAGCTCGGACACTCAACCTGATTGACAAACTCCCCGTCTGTCAAACGGGAGGCGGGAGGCAGGCGGCGCGGCAGGCGGCTCGGGGAATATGTAGGAAATCACGAAGCATCTGAATCTCGCACTGTTTAGCTAATTGCAGTTCGACTCGAGAGCATCTTCCAGCGACTCTTACATTCCCGCTTCGTGTTTCAAAGACACGGACACGGACACGGACACACGCTACAGCGTTCGCAGGAGGCGGCGGGAGTTTAGCGGCGTCCAACGGACCTCGATAAGCATTCAGATTAGCGTGACGCCTGAAATGTGTTTACGTTTAATTACGCTAAGAGTCTCCATTAGGCTGGCTGGACCGTTGCCAGGCTCGATTCGCCGGAGATGCTGGATGGGTGGGAGTGGGAAAGGGGGGGTTGGGAGACGCGAAGAACGAGGCAGGTTGTTTTACCGACGCAGTCTGCCGATGCAGTTCTCGTGGACGCGACGCGACGCCGTGCACCAGGAGCCACCCACTTAACACTTTTTCTCCACGTCCTCTCCCCGTCCTCCCTACTTTGTTGCGCGATCCTTTCTCGTCGGAGCTAATTCGCCCTTCCCTCGTTCCACTAATGTAAGAGGCACACGCACACGTCGTACTTGTACGAGGATCCAAATTATCACAGAGCTTGCAGAGTGACGAAAAGAATTCCTTTCACTTATTCTATTCTTCTTTTGTTTGTTCTCGTTCCAACAAATAAATATAATCGCTTATAGCCGTACGTTCTCGTACGGGACGAGGGTTTTGTACAGGTTCGAACCGACTAAAACGAAGTTGGTGGAATTTAAAAGCGCTTTTAGCTTTTAGCTCCGCACCAAGAGAACGCTTTGACGGATTTCATTCGCTATATAGGTACCCGCGGAGACACCGGAGGGGAAGCCAACCTCGCCGACGGACCAGACCCGCGGGCGAGGGAGAGCGGGGAGAGCGGGGAGAGCGGGGAGAGTCAAGAGGGCTGGTGTACCAGTCTGCAGCAACACTGGTTATTAAGTAGGCGAGCGTCACCGGGGGATGAATATTTAAGACGATCAACAAGTTGGGCATTTTTTCTCCTCAACTGCAAACTCCCCACGCCCGTTTTCCCGTTACATCGCCAACTGTAATAATCGCTCGCCGGTTCTTTTACACAGGCACAGGCCTTTAGTGGGGTGGCTGATTCGATGCGTATTCATTCCGCAAGGCATTGGATTGATTCCGTCAAGTAACCCCCCCGCCTCTACCGCGGCGAAGCTTCTTCCATCCCTACAGTCTATCCTAGCCAGAAACTCTACTCTATTTACAGCTGCCCTCTACGCGCATGCGTTCTCTGTACAGGGAACGATCTGCATCCGCGGCTTGGTTCGCTCTCTGTTATTATATTCTTTCACCCATTTCATGCAACCCATTACCTGTTGATCTTTTCTCGCTTATATTTCTATCTATTACTCACGATCGATAATCGCGTTCTTTACGGACGCCGCATCAGGTTGTTGACCAACTATCTATACAATTTAACACTTAACTATGGTAGTATACGCGCCGCGCAGAAGCGCGCCCAGATATATATCTACGGACGCTACCAGCGGCTATAACGTGCGCTTCAACTATCCCTTCATCTAAATGCACTCTAATGGACTGCATTAAACAGTGCGGGAGGGCGACGAGAGATGAAAGGGAAAGAGGGAAAGAGGGAAAGAGGGAGAGGAGGGCGGGGAGAAAGCGTTGTCCGCTCTCGTAAATAAGACAACAAAAACAACCCTGTAATATCGCTAGGAGGGTGAGGGGGACTTTGAACAGGTAATTGGTGTTAATCCGAAACTCTGGTCAAAGTCTAGCCGAGTCGAGTATAACAAAGCCCGCGGTATTCGGTGATGGAGAATTAAGAACGCATTTGCCAGAGTGTGTTTCGATGTCGGGTGTCCACGGCTCGCGGCGGCCCTGGATATAAATATAACTTTTGCGATTCCATATAATACAGACGTCCGGGGGCTTGGGGTACGCGTCTCCACCACGAGCTACAGCTGGTCTACCGCGGTCGGCCAAACACCTGCACCGAGAATCGAGAATCGAGTATCTGAAATCCGGAATCCGGAATCCGGGCGCTGCAGCTCCCGCGCGTACGTCCCTTGTCCATTGATTTTATTGCCGTAGTCCGTAGAGTGTTTGGTTACTCTGTTGTAACACGCGCGTTACATTAGTGCATTAGCGGAAGTGCATTAGTGTGAAGTGGTTTTTAATAGAATTAGTTTGCCCGGTGGCCAGGGCACACAGAGATACCGAGCGGTACGCTTCTAGCACCGCTCTGCAGCAGTAGGCACCTATCCTGAACCGAGTTTACCAAAATCGGAATATTCGCTACAATAACGAAACTTACTCTTGCTCCACGGCTATTTTTAAACGATATAAACATATGTTTTACCGCCGCGACGCGGACACCGAATCGTACCCGTCGTCGGAGATATAGCCCCGCGACGCACCTGCTCCGTGTCAGACGACAGAAACGCTCTCTGCCAACTTTGAAAACAAAACGGTCCTCGTTAACCAACTACCGTGATTTTCAGCGCCTTTCCAGATGGAATTATATCGAGCGGAGGATGTGTACGCGTACCTATTGTTGCGTACGCACACGTTATGCGCCCGACCTTTTCGAGACGTATACTGTACCTATAAATTTGCGCCGAGATATGCGCTGTGACAAAGCGGTAAATTTAATCGTAGGAAATTAATTCCATTTTCCCCGTAGCATCGGAGATTCTCTGTGTGTTTCGTACTTCATCAGGTTGGCCGGGTCGCGCTACCCTTTTCATCTCCGCCTTCGAAATCCTCTCCCACGAGTACCTGCTGTAACGTCGGTACGCTCACCGAGATGTTGGCACGTACACGCGCGTGTTGCCCACGTGTCCGCGTCCCTGTGTCCCTGTGTCCCCGTGTGCGTGGGGTAGATATACGCTCGGAGCCCAGGACCGTGTCCTGGGTTCTCTACCGAGTCTACAAGGAATTGTTAATTGCTCATGCAGCGGCAATTTGCATAAATCAATTTTAAATCAACGCCGGGCCACGCAGCTCAAGTGTGTTGGAAATGCATAAATGCTTGCAAAACGGTGATTAAGCCCGGTTCACTCCTCTCGTCCCGCTCGTAGGTATGTACGTACCTTGTAGCCGTAGCGATTTACCTTTGTCGCGATTGATCGGGCAGAACCCTGAACTTGGTTAGTTTTTCAAGACCGTCTCCCTTTCCTGGTTCCCTGGAAATGAAAGTTCTTTGCCAAACCTCAATAAAGACTCGGCCGTTTGAAATCGCGCGGAATTTGATCCGGAACCAATTACCGAAGTCTTACAGTTTACCAGCCCCGATCCAACTTCTCATTCCGAGACCCAAAGCCCAGTCTCATTCTCCTTCTCTGACCGGTTCGCTCGATTCCTCATTTTTTATCTCGTCCTTCGAGGACCGAATTTCTTCTTCTCATTCTCCCCGGGGGTAAGGGTTAGGATCAGCCGGATTAGATTCTATCTATTCATTCTACATAATCTACAATACATTCTACGTACGTGCTTTCCGAACGTGCGCACGCACTAACACGCAGCTGACTCGGGTTGACACACTAAGCCACTGCAGAAGAGTGAGTCGCGAGGCGAGTAGGCGACGTTCGTTCGGTCGCCCGGCTGCAACAGCGGGAATGCGCTAATGAGATCATTTAGCGACTCTTCGTCGTCGGTTCCCTCCGCATCGCTTAACCTTGGAGTTTGCTTGATTTACGCAGGGGAAGCTCGGCGTTAGGTCGTTGTCGGGACCTCGGGACTTTCGAACCGGATATTCAACCAGATTATCGTCACATACACACATATTTGCAACATCGATAGTTTAATCGCGGCAGCGGGGAGAACGCCGGTGTTATATAAATACGCATTGTGCAATCCAACCGGGACCGTTTCTATCCGCTGCTGCGCTATAATGTAGGTATATACATATAGGTGACTATATTTAGTTTTAAGTGGCTACGGCAGAATATAAATCTTTTCATAGATGCTGGATTTTCACGTGCCCGCACTTGGTGTCTGAACGAGGGTAAAACTGACATCAGAATCGCTGGAAACGTTCTCTCGGAAATATCAAAATCCAATGAGAATCGAGCTTGTTGAAAAATGAAGAAAGCAGAGTGTCGGTCGAGTGGGAAAGAGGGGGAAAAAGATTAGTCGTTAAGCGGAGTGATTTAGCTAGCAACACGTGGTGATTTTTACTATCGGTAGATCGTTAGGTCTCGTCCTCCCTCTCCCTCTCCCTCTCGTCATGCGGTTAACTCTTTTTATTCATCCGAGGCCAATAAATTTTCTGCCAAATTTATAATGACAATGACCATAAAAATTGTCCCACAATCAAATATTTTCATAATATTTATTGCACCGCTCTCGTCCGGTCATGACGATCGTACCTCCCGCAGGTCGCACCGGGTTCGAGGTTTACGTCGTGTAACAATTCCTACAGGGGTAACGGACGACGACGAACCTGGATAAGAGAGGAGAGAGCCGCAACTATCTCTCTCACGTATGCAACGCGCTCCAAACTTTACAGCCAATTATTTTATACACCATTTTATTACACCTACGTCTCGCGTATCCAGAGTTCCTGAAATCCTCCCTTACCCTCTGGCTCTGGCTCTTCTTCATTTTCGTGTCCTCTTCATTATCACCGCACGATATTATTCACACGTGTCGCGAAGGCAGTGCTACAGGGGTGACCGAGGGGCGGCAAAAATGTACTCCGGTTCGGCTTCGCCCGCTCGCAGGACTCTAGGAACTCTGGCCGAGGTGAGATGGAGGGATCCTTGTAGCGATTTTACGAGGAGGTGAAATTTATTGCTGGAATTGCCCGGTGGAATATTAGAAGCTGTAAACAGACTGTATCACCGTACCCTCTCCCAGAGTCTCCCGGAGTCTCAGCGCCTCAGCCTCAGCCTCAGCCCTGTGCGCACACTCGATGGTCTCCACCGCGTAAACTCATTGACGCAAGGACGTAGGTATGGGTATTACAAGGACGATCGGCGCGCAGTGCGGGAGAAAAATATCAACAATTTCCAGGGTGGTCGACATCGTGATATCGTGACGTCGTGACGGACTCGGTTTATTAGCCGATTAGACGAGGTGGGACGTACGTACGTGCGTGAACGAAAACATGAATCGAGGTGATGTGATCTGAACCTTTTGTATATAGTGTATGGATGCGGTGCAGGTGATTTTCAAGGCATATACGAAAATCATTGCATAAAATCAACTGTACTCCAACA
Organism: Euura lappo; assembly: GCA_018257835.1. Classification (NCBI taxonomy): domain Eukaryota; kingdom Metazoa; phylum Arthropoda; class Insecta; order Hymenoptera; family Tenthredinidae; genus Euura; species Euura lappo. The sequence continues at coordinate 16,038 of JAEUYN010002169.1, forward strand.
ACGGGGAGATGGAACGAGTTGATACACTGTTCATGATAAATTTCTGACCGTATATACCACTTCCTCTAGTTGATGATACGCATTTGAATCTAAATCATTTTGTTTTTCACGTGGCTAAACAATGAGAGCGATTATCATCTGTGTAGCAGAGCTGGATAAATTAGGGGACAAGTGAGCGTGTCAAAACAGTATTCTAGACTCTGGTTCGCAGAAAGAATGAAGAAAAAAAGGTGAAAAAAAGAAAAAGAAATAGAAATTGCAGTAATTCGTCCACCAGTCCAGAGTATCATAACAATTTAGGCACGTTCTCATACAAGGCATACCGACATATGTTTCATAGGTGTTAGCGAGCTCGCGGGTCCGTGAAGAGCGAGTGTTGCCGAGCGATGACGTCACGACAGGACACGTCGCTCACCGGTAAGAATGGCAGGAAGTCGTGAAATGAAATTAGTATATATATATACTATAGTAGTAGTATAGTATAGTAGTATACTATATAGTAGATATATAGGTATATACTTCTCCCCTGGTTATACCGCTGATATACCTAAAAAAAAAAAAAAACCACATGCGTGTATGCAAATTGAACGTGTCGATGACGATTCTGATAATAATATTAACGAAGAGATGCGAACAACGGATTGTGGAATATTCGCGGAGCTACAACGAATTAGTATCGAGCCGAGGGTGATGCCAGCTCGCAGTCCCAATCAGAGCGGTTAGCCGCAGGCCTGCGAGCCAGAGCTTCTTCTCTAATAACTGCGGGACGCCGTTATAAAAGGTCCCGAGGGATGAGGGATGGGGGATGAAGGAGTCTATTATACGGGCGACACGTGACCGCTTGTCTGTGTACGCGGACACGGGACGGTCGTTATCGCCAGGATACGAGTGATCCCGGCTCCTTGGACTCCGGTTCGATTGATCAGTGGGAATTCATCTCGGCCGCGCGGATCGCACTTGGATATAGGTACCTACCCGCGGAATTATTCAATTAGGCGAGAGATGAGGTGGGGTCGTTCGACGCGTTGCGTATTTAAAATGTTTCCGCGAGTTATAGCGACGGCTGTTTGTTGTTGCCGAGGTTTAATTATGGGCTTATTTTTAGCCCTTTGTCAAGCTTACGACGTTCCTATATACCTTCTTTACCCGCACAAGGAGTTATGCCGATTCCTGGTAGTACGGTCGCGTCGCTGCACGGCGATACCGACGCGAATGCCGAGACTGCTAATGAATTTTCACTACGCTAACTTTATTTCCTCATTAGTGTCTTCAAATTTTATATTCATTCCCATACTCGGGTAGTCGGGTGTATAGCTATCGATCCCCGATACGCTGTTGGTTCGTTTGAAACCTGATTCACACCTTCGCGTATCGGAAGTTGATCGATCGAACGATTGACCGTTGATCGGTTAACCGTGTCAAGTTTGCGCGGCATCTGCGAAAGCTGTGTCCGATCGTGAATCCCGGAGATCGTTACGGAACACGTAGGTACCCCAATCCCCGAAGACGACCCGGTGCAGCTTTCGAGCTGATCGTGAAAATGTGTTTTTAATGATTCCCGCAAGAGCAAGCGTGCCGCGTGCGGCGTGCCGGATAGACGCATCGAGATTGAAACGTTGGATATTGTTTATTTGTTCCAGATGGAAACCGACCGAGGCTAACTCGAGACGGGCGAACGAAGGGGGTGGAAACGGGAGGAAACGGAAGAAAATACTCGGGTGAGTTCTGAAATTAATTTTTAGAAATAATTGAGATATCGTTATCGGATCTATGCGGCACACGATGTCCTCTTCCTCACATTTCACTCGCCGACTCGCGTACCTACCAATGACGCGCTGCAGGTAATCGTTCATGAGATCCGAACGTGTAACAACAACGCATACCTTACAAAGGAAAATAATAGGTATATGGATCGGCGGAGGAGGGTATCGACGACCACAAACCAATCAGAATTTTTATCACGGTAAGAGGATCCGCGTCCCGGGTGTGCGTGTGCGTGTGCGTGTGCGTGTCTACGTGTAGCCGTTACCTATCCATCCAGAGAAATTGTTTGGGTATGAAAGTAGGTTGGTTACAAGCGACGATTGTACCTTGTGAATCGCTGCGTATATTTACCTTGCGGTTTTCAATTCGATCTTATTTAAATATAAATTACTTGGTGCGGTGCAGACGATCCGATAGGTACAGGACTATAGAGGTCTCGCGTTTGGTAGCGGATTAAAAATACCTCCCTCGTCGAGGTTCGTAATTTCTGTAATAATTGATAGATATACACGCGTACCCGAATCTATCGCGTCGATCGCATCGGCGGAGACTTAATAAGGCGTTTATAATCGTTTGGATGTATCCCCGATGCGGCGGGGAGCGCAGCGATCCCGGGAGGCGGCGTTGACCGGGTTCTTCGGTACTCGGATACCGGATTCACTCAGGAGGCAACAATGGTGGATAAAACGGTTTCTTTAAGCCAGGACTAACCCTGACAAAAAGTTAATTCATTTTCAACGTTTTTACCTCCTCGTACCTCGTACCGCGATACAAGAATATCGCGGTAAACCTACCTGCCAGGGGCTCTCATTCTCAGCGCCTTCTTACCTCGAGTCTGGGAATTTTTATTTTCGAAATACGATTTGATCGTACGTTTTCCGAAAATCTCTTACCGCTACGCGGTTAACAACCTTACCGCCGTCTGCGGCCGGTATAGATGTCGGACCGCCCGCAAGGTGTTACAATAAATTTGCCGAATATTTTATTCAAGCGGTTTCGATCGCTAGTTTTCAATTTGCCGGCCCGTATATATTTCCGGGGAGCTGTATAAACGCTCGAGAAACGAACCGGACGAGGCGCAAGAAATAGCGAGGAGAGAAGAAGGTCGGGGCTCGGGGCTGGTCAGAAAGATGCAATTTATCAGCTCGGTCCATCCGTCTGAAATATCTCCTCCTCCGGCGCCTCCACCTCCACCTCCACCTCCACGTCCACGTCCACCTCCGTCCCCACCTTCCGCCAGCTCGCGAGATGATGAAAAAATAATAATCTCCGAGGGTCGGTCAGTTACGGCACAGGCACCGGCACCGGCACCGGCACCGGGGATCGGGGATTACTCCGCGTACAAGGTTCAGGGGTCGCCCGCATTCTCGCCAAACTATCTTGTCTATGACCAGAAACTTTTCGAATTCAATCAAATAATCCCTGTACCGTCTACCTCTATTCTATCTCTATCGGTCCGTACCGTAGGTTTCGCAGACTGCCACGTAGTTCTTACTCCTCTATTTTTGTCTCAAACGCCGCTCCGATGGCAATTCCGCTCTTATCGTTAGTTCCATAATTTACCAGTCGCCGTGCCCGCGTGTAATAATTAAACGATCCATATAGTCTCTTCTTTTCGAATGGAAGCGAACGTGCGGTTTACGCACAAGTTTGTTGGCGGGCAGGTGCATCCGAGGATTCAGGTCGACAGATGGTGTTATTTCCGGTATATAGATTAAAACTTTATGGGATTTGTTAATTCCATTAGAGCCCACCCCCACCCCACCACCATCCCCACCTTCACCTTCGCCACATAGGTAGCTGTAGGTGAGCCTTAATGGAATATATGATAATTCGGCCCCGCGGCGCGCGTCCAGCTGTCGCCGCATCGCGTGTGTTCTACTTGTTGCGTTTTTTCCATCATTCAATTCCTGCCTTCACTTTGACTCCGATACTCACGGCCGTTGCCCATTGTTCGTCTAGCGTCTTGCTTCCACCGCTCCTCGCGCTGCTCGCGCTCCTCGCTCCGTGTAAATCGAAGGTGCGGGGCCGACGAAGCTGACTCGTTAACGGGGCAGAAGAAACGTTCCCGAGGTCGAGGGGTGGTTGGGCACCCCTTGACGGAGTATGTGTTACAGGGTAGGTTATTTTAATTACTGTCCAGCGGGTCTCTAAATTAAAGAGCATTGTTCCAGAGTTTAGAGGGAGGGCGACCCTCTTGCAGCTACACGCGAAGCTTCTGCGTTGGTGCGAGTGTGCGGGTGTGGGGTATGGGTATGGGTCGAGGCCCGGCCGCGTCCAGGCAAACGAGACGGGACTTTGTACGATGCCATCTTTTACGCGGTGGGGGTACGGCCGAAGCTGGGGTGCGCCACGGCGCTGCGTTACGTTTGACACTAGCCGGGAACTGGCATTGGCACTGGCACTGGCACTGGCCACTGTAAATTGTTTCTAAACTGCTCCAGATTAAGCGAGACCCCGCGCGCGTTCCTCCGACCTCGTATAGATATTAAACGTAATTTACGCCTTGGCAAAGAATTTTGTAATTGAAACAGGGAGGGCCTCCGGTATCGTTTCATTCCGTATGCGTACACGTACTACCTACATACCTACCGGCTGGAATAAATAGCTGCAGTTTAAACCGCTACGACTCCCCCATGTGTTGTGTCGGCCCTACGAAGCCTACGAAACGAGAGTCTCTCGAGGGTGAAAAAGAGGTTCAAGCTTTTCCCCAAAAAATTTGAATAAACCAACCACCCATTTTCGATTTTGGACTTATCCGAATCGCATGTCCGGCGGAACATTTCAAAAGCTCGTTTGTTCGGTCAGTTTTGACAGCCACGCGGATTTGCCGCTAGGGTTTTCAGATCCCGGGGGTCCGGCGTCCACCTCATGATTTCGCGATGAGCGACCCAAAAGAGAATATGAATACCACTAACTTTTGTCTTTCAAAAGTTTTACCAGTAAATGGTTCGTTCATCTGGACTCGTATCATTCGAAATTCAAACCAATGCCCTGCATTTGAGCCCCGTCGATCGCATTATCGGGCGACGGTTCCTCCTCGGCTAGGTTCTCGCGTAACTACCGATTAAGCTCGTACGTCATTTGTCAGGGTAAATTACTCGGTAAGGGAGAGCTGGTCGCTCTTACCCCATAACTCAGCGTCTGATTTATAGCTCTGCCCTTGCCCCTTCCCTTCCCTTCCCTTCCCTTTCCTGTTTCTGTTACAGTTCCCCCGTCCCGCGCATGACCCCGTCGGGACTGCGAATTAACCGTCTTGCGAGTATAATCGCTTTTTGCTCGTCTTTTAATCGATTCATTAATTTGCTTTTGGCGCAATTAATCCCTTCTCAATGGTCGATTCATTTCCTGACGCCTGTCACGCACCGCGCGCCCATCGTAGGACGTAGGTACACACCACTCTGCACTGGACTGCGGGGTCCCTGCAGAGCGGGTCAACATCTCCCGTTACAAATTGCGCGCGGATATACAGCGAACGTCGTAAACGGTCGATAAAAATTTGCCACGACTGTTTCAACCTGTCGTCGGGTACACGCGCGTTCGATTGTCGACTCGATTTATTACTCGGTTCGTGCCGATCAAATCATGCCTATTTACACCGCGATACATGTCGGCGCCCGGGACTAGAAGCGCCCGACCTTTGATCGTGAGCCTGGGATTCTCCTTGCTCCTCTCCCCCGGCCTTCACAGTTTGGTACAGGCCCCGCCTCGTTCATTAACTTGACACGATTTATCAATTAGCGTTCAAGTCCGCGATTGATAGCGATTCCGAAGCCTCCTCTATCCCGGGTCGGTCGTCTCTTCACTCGTCAATGCAGGAGAATTCTCTTCCGTTTTAAATTACGTCTCCGTTCAGAGTCCCCGGCGTTCGTTCGTACGAGTAATCGTCGCGACGAGTTTTTGAATCGAGTATAAAATTCATTCATTCCCGGATCCCCCAGCCCGCGACGCTGGT
>JAEUYN010002170.1:0-129131 GCA_018257835.1 Euura lappo
TTTTCGTCCAAAGTCTATAAGAGAAACATCGTAAAAATGGAGGATAAACTGCGACAGATGGAGGACGAGATGAACAGGTAATCAAAAACCCACCCGATCCTCAAAATGGTCGATTCTAACCTCGTCTGTGCTTTCCTAACCTCAAAGTTTCACAAAAATTCCCAACTTCTTCAGTTTCCATATTTATCAGCTGTCTCGAATATTTTCACTGTATGAAACACCTTTTTCACAATATTTTTCTCTCTCACACCTCAGGTTCGAGGCGGAAATCGGCGGACAACTAGTTGCGCCCATCGTCAGGCAAGTCATAGGAGTAAACACGTACAGCCAAGTCGCCAGGCAGCTCGAACAGCATGAAATACCAGCTCCGATCGTCGCCCAAGCCGCAGCGTCACTAGCCTATCCTCCGATGCTCGGATTTCCTCCACCGCCGCCTCCGCCGCCGATGCTAATCCCTCCACAAGTAGCCAGACAATGTAAGAAACGATTATTGATCCTATTTTATAACAAACTAAGCGTTAATCGCAGATTTTTAAGTAAGATGCGATACTAGGAAACGCAGAATTACAATTATTGGAAGTCAAGTCCATTAATCCAGTCTTTTTCTATCTGAATCAATTTTGTGGATCCGAAATTGATGTACAATACTTGGATAACGATATTTTGCATTCAGAAACCTCTGATTGCATCGAATCCACAGCAGAAATTAGATTGTTTTCCTTTTTCACACGAGCAATTTTATTCTTGCAGCGATATCAATGTCGACGTATTCGTCGCCAGCGCAGATAAGCAATCCATTCTTGCCGAATATGGGAGAGCAGAGTTTGAGCGCCACCCCAAAGACCTACGAGCCAACAGCGGCGCCTATTATCCGGCAGGAAATATTAGACCAGATAATAAATACAAAAATTCCTGAAGATGACGGGAAGAAGAAGCCTAAAGCCAAAGGCGTCAGCACCGCTGCTGAGCTGGCTATCAGTCAAGGGAAGGCTAGCTCCATTATGGCTAATGCTAGCGCGGAGGAGTCGCACCCGAAAGGAAAGGGGAAGAAGAATAAAAAAATAATAAGAATGGCTGGAGGTCAAACTTGGGAAGATACTTCGCTTCTGGACTGGGACGAAGGTGAGATGCGGCGAATATATTTATTTTGTTAACTCATTCTTGCGATCCTGATTGGAAGTTATTCATTTTTTAGGCAATTTCTGTGCCAACTTGAGAATTTTAATCTGAATCTTTTTTCTATTCTCAATCAGATGACTTCAGAATATTCTGCGGCGATCTGGGAAACGACGTTACCGACGAAATGCTGGTCAGAGTATTCAGCAAGTACTCGAGCTTTCAAAAGGCAAAGGTGGTCCGGGATAAAAGGACGAATAAGACCAAAGGTTTTGGTTTTGTTTCGTTCAAGGATCCGCAGGACTTTATTAGAGCCATGAAGGAAATGAACGGTGAGTCAATTGCACATTTTTTATCACCGGAGGCTCATCTTTGAATCACAATTTCTTCCAATTAGGTGTTAAATCTCGAGTAAATTGATCTTCACTCTTTTGATCCAATGATAGTTACTCAACAAATGTTTCAGAGCTTTAAAAAAGGCGAATTCTCTCTGTTAAATTAAGCCTCTGCGTTTTTCCTGCATCTCTTTCAACGATTGATTGGAAGAATCGTTTGGGATGAGTTAATCACACTTCTAATCGAGATAATAAGTCATCGATCGCATCTTGTAATCATAAACACATTTTTTATTTCATATAATGAATAGATTTCGATGTCGGAGATTTATTTCGTTCCTTGATTATTTCGCCGGGCATAAATCTACTAGTACAGAGTAATAGGTAGCGGGGGGATTTATTGACAGAATAATAAATAACTTCCTAATCATAAAACTAGAGATTAAAGACTAGTAAATAAATAACTATAGTAATTAAACATGGTAAATGATGATAATGAGCCTCAATAATACACGAAACTTGTTTCGGTTCGATTTAAAGTCCTTTCGTGATTACATAGATTAGAATAACGTTCAGTGCTGCGATATTGATTGAAAAATAAAAATATCACGCCAGGTTTTCGAAAATTTACAGTATATCCAAGGCTACGTGAACGATAGACGGACGTCGAACGAGATTCGAGCCAGACGAATTCCCGAAACTCTTATTTCATAGATTAATTGAGCTTATGGAATTATTCAATGTCTGACCGAAGTTGTTATCATCAAAGCGTACTTTCATTTGGCAAACTTAAGACTTAGATCAAAGATTACAACAATTTATCCTCTAACCACAGTGTAATTATCATCGCGTTCAGTCGAGTCAAAGAAATTATCATTCTATTTCCCAAGCGGTCCCCATCCATAGGATACGAAAAGCTGAGGTATTATAGAATACTGTCTTCTCGGTTGGCCGGATGCTCCGTTCCGCAGGGCTACGCGGTTGTTTGTGTGCCTCGATGGCGGGCGGGGGGCCGGGCTCTCCAGTGGCAGTGCTCTCGCGGGTTCTATTTCATTGGCACTCGCTCCTGCGATATAAATTCACATTTATTATCATTCTTCGGTCATGATCGGAGCGAAGAAACGACAATAGCTGTGAAAGCGTGAAATTCAGTCACCCGCCTTACCGTTGGGCCGTGCATTATGAGGGTTCAGGTACAAGACGGAAAAAGGCATCCCGCCAGCTCCCCATCCTCGAGACATGAACACGTCCTTCTTAGCTAGTCGGTTTGTCGCGGGCAGATCAGCGACGGGTAATTGAGCAATGGCTAAGTCTGTTTCTTGATTACTTCGTAGTCTGAAATTGAAGAAATTCAACCTAATTCATGAGCTAATGATGTTTGAAGAAAATAACTTTTATCTGTAGCATGAGGGAAAAAAAGTGTCCGCGAACTTGTTTTGATCGTATCCTTGGTATTAATTTCTTTTTTCTTCTTCTTATTTTCGTATCGTTAGTAGAAACGTTGATTAAAACTGATTGAGCTAATAATAACAAATCATTGAAACTTGTTGACATATAAGTACAGCGATAGTAGACATAATTAACATGTGATGTTAAATAAGAATGAGAAATCGGACTCGTGTGAGATTTGATTAATTTAAATGTGTCGATCAGCTTTGGGGCCACCCCACCACGATACGGAGATATATTTTAATCTCGTTACAACTTAAAAAAAAATTGAATTAACACAGGTTCGAATCGTTGATTACGCAATTAATAATGCGATAATGATAATGATGTAAAAAAAACATCAACCAGACATATGTTATATGATTAATATCACTGATACTGAAAGATGAAGCCCTCTGAGGAATTTTTAATGTTGTTTATTTAAAAAATTTCTCAACTAATTATAATAATCTCATCTCCTCATTATAGATAAGGCAGGAAATAAAATGTGTTACAATGATTATCGGAAGTGCTTCAGCCATTTTTGTCAAAGAACAATTTTTTATCTACAATGTTTTCTGGTAATTTTTTTTTCTGATAATGTTTTCTCAATTTTTTGAATTTTTTTCAACATATACTCTGGTATTACTTATGTCCTTCCATTCTTTATTTTTCGTTCATGAATATTTTAGACCAAAATCGACCTAGAAAAAGGATCAGTAGATTTTTATTCCTATTTCCGTAGGGATTTTATGTATCCTTCAGAATATTGTCTACGACTTTTGAATTGCTCTGTTTTTTTGTTGTTTGTTTTTTCAATTTAGAATTTATCGGGTATCTGTAATTATATATCACTTGTGTAATATGTTTGTGAGTTTGATTATATACCGATATTGGGCATTTATCTAGAGAAATTCACGTAACGTCGCGGGGGGAGGGGAAGAAAATCTGAGAAACGAAAAAGTCGATATTTTTACTTGGGGTCATGTCAGTATCTCAAGCATAAATTGCTTCAGAATCGATATTTTTCATCTCGATCAACTTTCAAGCTAATATAATTGAAAACTAATTATACCTTTAAAAAACCACAATCTTTGAATTTACGGATCGTTGAATGAATTTATCAATTTATCGTGAATGGGGTGGGGATAATATCTTGGCTCTTGACTCGAACGACGATAATGAGAAATGAAGGAAGAAGAAAAAAAAAAGATCACGGTTCAATAGACTTCAAGACCGAAAATTCTTGTCTGATTTATCATCTCGATTAAATAATAACGAAAGTATTCATAATCACAATAAAATTGAAGTGAGAGAGACAGATAAAAAAATAGATTACCTCGGTCTATCTTCGTTGAAATCTGGTTTAGTGTTAGGTGCGAAATCCTGTTGATGCGACCATTCCCAGCAACGACCTCCTGGCGAACAATCAACCATGTTCTCGTCCCATGATCCATCAATGTTCCTCGGCATCATGGGACTGCATTGTACCGTTAATATATTTATACTCAGTATTATAATCAATTTGTAAACTTTCATTATTCTAGATTCTGCGAATGGAAACATGATTCGTTTTTTTTTTCTTTCTTTTCTAATGTCCTCTTCTTTCTTGTATCGTTCTTCTAAAGCTCGTTCCACTTCAGTCAGGTTTATTCCTGGAAACAGAAATTGTGACAGAAATAAAATCATCATTTATTATATTCAATCGAGTCAATGTGGAAAATGATGAAAAACTTTGTATCGTCATCTTTAGACTTCGTGGAAAAGAGTCAAAGAAACGAGAATACAGGAAAAAAGTAGACTAATTTGAACAATACGTATGAGATATAAAAGTAACTACCAAAAAATAAAAATAAAAAATTGATCAAATCCAAGTGTTACAATAATGATTCTTAGTCTATTTTTTTTCTTTGAATTTTCTTGCTGTCTGAAAATAAAAAGCGTCAAAGGGTCGAACATTTTTTTCATTATTTTATCCATCGATTTGACTAGATCGATTTCGTGATGCTCTAACAATTAAAAAAAAATCTAATTGCGTCATGTAAAAAAAAAATGATCGCTTTGCAGTTTCAAGTGTAGGAAGTATCGTCAATCTTGTATCTATTCATCGATACTATATAGTTACAAATATAATTTAAAAAAAAGATAATTCCAGACAGGAAATAAACATTTTATTGTTTATCAAACGTCTGTTAGGTTGAAGTTGATAATTCACAGTGGCCGCGTGTGTTTGCATTTTTGAGACGTTGATCGATTAAAAAGCACTAAGCGTAACCCGTTTATACCTATCGGTATTATAAACTTGTCGGAAACCTTGTTATCAAAAAGAATAAAATTGAAAGATAGGAAGAATCTCAAACAATAATCGAGGGAGGGTATATCACTCGTGTAATAACAACGTCGATATTTTTAGAAACTGAAGTTTTGACATTTTTTTTTTCAACTTTCTGTTTTTTTTTTTCTTCTAATTTTCGCCGAATCTATAGCTAGTGTAGGAATTTGGCACGTGTCGAGTCAATTACGGAATTAGAAAATCGTTCGAAAGCAAAGCATCGGGAATTTTTTTTTTATGACGCAGGGGTGTTTCGTATGGAGTACTTTTATGACATTATTGTGTCGGTTGTTGGCTGATAGCGAGGCGCCGCGACGTTGATAACGCTTGAGGTGACTGCGAGAGTTCGCTGTACAGCCAACTATAAACTTGATCGGGGCCAAGTTGGTCGTCGGGTTTCAAAGAAAGGGCAAGAATAAAGTATAAAAACAATTTAAAAAACGGGAAAAAAATACTCCATTCGCTATCACTCGTGAGTCATATGATATTTATCATTCGATCACGCCGTTGCCACTGGTTGTTCACCACGTTAATTTGCAACCCAAGATTTGTTGAACAATTTTTTTCATCATCTCCGCGGTATAAAATTACGCAATTGGATTTTCCACAGTAATTGCAAACATTAATTTTGGTGACTAATGGCTATTAAGAAAATATTTAACGTCATTTTATCGCTAAAATTAAATGCATTGTCAATTCAATGTTTGTTGAAGTTCGAATTAGTGTCTCTTTCGCGCCATGCTGAGACGTCACTGTTCGGTATAACGAGCCCCCCATCTAGCGTCGTTTATGGAAACCAGCTCCTCCCTTTACACTTTCTAGGTCAGATCATTCAAATATGACGATGAAATTGTTAATCAGACAATCAGAAAGCGTTTCTGCCACTATTAACTAATTTTATTGAAAATTTAAGCAGCTGAAATATCGTTTTAATGCCGCAGTCGAGTTTCTATAATAGTTTTAAATTCATGAAAATCAACTTTTCCACTTTTTTCTATCTGGGAACCTGAATTTCACGTCATCTTGATTCTATACCTAGCATTGAAAATTGCACTTTAGATAATTTGTGACAATCGTGGCAATGGAGACGAAGTCTGTTCCGTTTCTAAATTTGATACATGTACGCATATAAATTCCTCGCGAGATCAAATATTCAATACGTTATTATTCCAGGGAGGGAGGAGAGCATGTGGGAGCTTTGCGAGTTACAATTCAAAATCCCTTTCGTTATACCGAATGACTATGATTATTTTAATCTCTTTATCCATATATTTGACACCCAGGAATTACCGTGATTTAGATTCACCGATATCGTGTAATTGACGGAATGAATTAGGTATTATTTATATGACGGATCTGTTTATCTCTGTCTTCCAGTCGAGCTTCTTTTTTCAAATTCCGAAATTATATCTATTTTTTTTTTTATTCCTTCATCACACCACATTTTCATATTTTAATCTTCAAACTCAAACTCAAGTTCAAATTCCAGTCATAAACTCGGTTTAGCAAATTAAGCTAATTTGTGGTCTGGCTGGCAGCCGTTAAAATTCGTCTGAGGGAATTTTTTTTTTCTTCCCTCACTTTTCAATGGGTTTGTATATTCAAATTTTTGTAATCGGAGTCGAGTTGGTGCATGAAAGGCGTTTACACCGTTCAAATAGTAACACATTTTCGCCATTGAGCCAAGTTTATAGTCTGTGAATAACTTGTCAGGAATTCATTGGGTTAATTTAATGTCACTCGAGTTCTGTTTAACGATGAAGCTTTTGAAGCAATTTCACGAAACACCGGGTAGAATCGTTTCGATTGCGACAATTAATGCCGTTTAGCTTGTAGCAATGAACATGTGATGGAAAAATCTATAGTCAGTTAGTTAGCTTCGAATTTTAATTAACGTGCTAACAAACTGCGTACGTACGTCGTAATCACAGTTCAAAAACTCACCATTCTTTGAAATTTGCCTTCAATTATATTTCTCCGAAATATTTGGAGCTCGAAAAAATTATGCATTTTTTTTTCTTTTTCCTAATACGCGAAATTTTTATTCAACAATTTTGAACGTTGATGTATAGAATGAAAATACTTTCTTCTGCGAATATAATTTAATCCTGTCACACACAATAAGCTAATCAACGGAACAACGCGGATTCAACTGACAGCTTCTGCGGGGAAAAGTATTTCTGCAATGCTTGAAATCTATTTCTGTTACATTCCCTGTTATATATTTAATATAAATACGTTATTCTGATTGTGATCAAGTTGACCGAGGAGGGGATGGGAAGAAGAAGAAGAAGAAAAAAATGTGATAATTTTATAACTTGTGGACTCCAGCACAGAAGAATTCTGCACGTCATTTCTTAGCTAACCTTTGATGCTGGCGTGGGAGAGTCAGAAAGAGAGAGAGAAAGAGATATCCGCGAATCTTGAAAAAGCGTGCCACGAAAATGGGGGTATTAGCAAAAATATGAAAGTTAATTAATGAAGATCTATGAATTGGTAGAAACATCTTAGCTTGCTATTCAACGGACTAAAAGTCCTGACCTCTATAACTGGACGGTTCGATCCGTTATCTTGAATCAAAGGTGCTTCAATTCAGTTTTTTCATCTTATCTCGACAACTATTGATACTATCGTCACGAAGGTCATAACAAAAAATGAAGTTTATTGAATTCTCTGCAACAAAGGTTGAATACATTTTTTCAATAACTTCAATAATTTTTGGGTAATACAGGGCTGAAACTATCGATATTTGTATTTCAGAACCTTTTGAGAATTACGTTCGTATTCACTGGTGTATTAGAGGAAAAACTATCGGAAATACGAGAAAAATGTAATGAACCTTTATTGTAGAGAATTTAGTGAGCTTCATTTTTGATAATAACCTCCGTGACGATAGGATCAATTGTTGTCGGAATATGATGAAAGAACTAAACTTCTATCAATTTCCTATGCATCGGAGACATTTTTTGTCTTCTATCTTCTGAAATTGCAAAACTTTGTCAGAAATATATCTTACCCCTATAGAAGGCGACGTTAATTATTGTCAATTGCTACTGGTAATGGTAAGATAATTATGTTAAATTTAAAATTATCAACTAGTGCAATTATAATTGATATTATTATCGAAACGTTTCAAGTCAACGGTGTCAAAGGCTTGGCGTCGAACTTGTTCAGAAATTTGATTACCGTGCCAGATGTTATGTGAGCGATCTTCGGTATTACGATGAAAAGAAAAAAAAAACAGGGACGCCAAATTTAGCGAAAACAAATTTTTTTACACGATAAAACATTTTGAGGTGACAATTTTTTTCTTTTTTTTTTTTTTTTTTTAATCACTTGAATTGAGAAAAGTGTAGGTACATATCATATAGCACAAGAGTATCTTTGTATACAATTACCTACTACTCATGTAATTTTATATAACTTGAGGAAAGGCTCGAAATACGTGAGAAACTCGTTTTTCACCTCAATTTTTCTCTGATGTCTAGATACATTTTTTATCGCGTTAAAAACTCGTATATTGTTTTTATATATAAAAGGTACATTGAGTAATACATGACGATGGATATGTTCTTTATGAGGGTGCAATGATTTGGAAAATGATATGCAATAAAAGTAAAGAATTGTCCATAATTCTCAAATTTATCTACACCCATCATTCTACTCGTATAGGTATTACTGATATATCTTATTCCTCAGAGTTTTCAACATTTTTTTTCATTATGGATAGTTTTTCTTTAGTTACGTAGTGTCTACAAATAAGTCGATCGTTGTCTGTCTCATTGGGATTTTAATACCACGAAAATATATGGAATTTTGTTTCGTCCTTATTTGATCTAATTGAAATTCTACCAAATCGCATGAAGTAAGGAGTCAAAAACTTTCGATAATATTTTTTTCTATCATTTTATTTCGTATACTATAATAATATACAAGGTATGTTATCCCAATATAATATATATTTCTGGGATCGAAGCCAATTATAGTAGGATGACACGAGTCGCCTGCTTGCATGGCCTATTTATATTGAAACGTTGACTAGTATTTCTATTAAAAGGTTCGACACGTCTATAAAAAGCTCTACGCAATGTGTAGAAGGGAAAACAATCGTTTGAACAATGAACAAAAATGAGAAAAAATAGGGAAAATTCTCTACTGATTAAATTGATCGAGTATTTTAAAAAAATGTCTTTAAAGAAGTAGAAAAAAACACCAATCATGAATTGAACAAACTCTAGAGTACATCTACCTATAATTCATTGTGAAAAAAAAATTTGATCCTACCCAAAATCCATTCAAGCATTGTGTTAATTTTATGAGATTTTCCTTATTTCTTCAATAGTTTCGATCAACGCTGTAAAGAATAACTTCCCTGATTTTTTTTTTTTTTTTGTTGCTTCTATCGGCACTTATTCATTAATTATTAAAAAAAAATAGTTTTTTTTACGTTCTTTCGTTTTCATCGTGAGAGAAAATGAATGAATGAGTAACGTGGCATACATAACATAGTCGTTCTTACAACGATAAGTGAATCGTGCGTAGAATGCTTTCACACGCCCACGTGTTCATCCGGAATGATGACACTTGAATTTTTACACACTTTTAATACTGCACACATTGACCATCGGGTTAGGATGATTATAGTTACAGAATTATTATACTCATCTCGATGATTAATATAATCGTTTACGGCGCAGTTACGTTAATTAATAGGGGTAGTCGTGCTCCTGGAGATTTATTATCATGTTCGATACTTCATCTTTGTTCGTTTGTTGTTTGACAATCGTTTTTCACATTTTTTTTTCTTTTCTGTATCGTCGATTACAAATTTTCAGGTTCCACAGTCACTTTTTCATCGGCTATACAGGGTCTTATCTGGCAAGTGGCATTGTTTGATAACGGCAATAACCTGTGTCGTTAATCAACAAAAACTTATTAAAGAGGTTTATAGTCATTTAGCCTCGACGTGAGAGTCTGAACCTAATTCTTCATCGTATTGATCAACGATTTTATACCTTATATGGTTGGATATTTTTGTACGGAAATGAAACTTCGATGATGTTGAAAAGTATTCGTAACAAATTTTGTTGTCAACTGGTCAGGGAAAAGTCAGAAAATTCGAAAAATAGTCAGGCGATAAGTCGAGGAATTTTATGGTCATACAAAACAAGACAGAATTAAAGATCCCCAGCGATTCTTTTTCTTTCTCATGTGAAAATCTTAATCAATTGAAATAGTAGCAAAACTTGTGAGGAAAAGTCAGGGTTTTTTTTTTTTTTTTAACTCTTTATACTGGCCACCATGTCTAATCAATGTAAAATTTCACGTTCTTCGTCTTCGTCATTATTCCCAAGGTATATTGTAATTATTCGGATCAGAGATTTCGTGGTTATCAATGCAAATTATTCGACACCTCAAAGAGTTTCGTTGTCTATTGTCAGCCAAGTCGATTATAAATCGTACAAAAGGGGTTGTTTCTCAAAGAGTCAATATTCATTATCTTTTCCATCTTTTTCGGTAAACTTATTGCTAATCATGGAGGTTCGTTCGAGGAACTGTTCAACACAGTTTTACTTGTCTTCCTCGATGCATGATCACCCCGCGTTGGCTATCTCTCAACTCCTTTGCTCAAACTACACCAAAAGTAATAACCGTAGATGCGAACCATAGATGCGTAATTAAGTCTCGTGCGAATAGTTCCTTTGACGAAACTTGGCGGAACTTTATGGAGGCGTTATATCACGGTTTTAAATGCTTTCGGTGTACCTTCGAAAATTCATACTATCAAATGAGGTATTGTTAATTTTCATTTGCAATCAATCTCGAAAGCTGTGTGACGAAATATTTACAACCAAAGTCACGTGGTCTCACCCTCGCGTGTGCGATTATTATTGGTTGATTAATTCGTATTCATGGTTACAACAATATTCATTCACCCTGAGTAATCGAATCGGTCTAATTAATGTCTCCATAATACGGACAATCAGGCTTCACTCAGGTTTGTCTTCATTTATTAAAAGTGCGATTGAAGCTTCTTTGAATGATTTCTTCTAAAAAAATCAGCTTCACATTTACTGATTTCCTTTTATTCATTTACAATTAATAAAGATTCGTTGTGGAGAAACAATTTTTGGAGGTGTCTGGTATAATTAAATATTTTTCATGAATATTCATGAAAATTTACACAATTTTTCAACTCAGCTACGCTTTCGCATATCTTTATTATCAATTTTTGTTCTTTAATTATCAAATTGATTCATATCAGCGTTAGTATTGTGATACCCTTTGCTTTTGGAGTACCAAACATGATCGAAATTAAAAAAAATAATAATAATAATAATAATATAGTTGATAACGAAATAGTTAGTTGAGGTATTTAAATTTTTTTTTTCGTTATCACCGTCTATAATTCTGGATATGATTATCGAAATACCGTAAAATTCGAACAACACTAACACCGAAATCTTTACATAAAAATATATAATGAAGCAGGTGAACCTGCTAAGGGAAGTTTTTCGATTCGAGATGTGAACTTTTGTGCAAAAAAAAAGAATGTTTCATTTAACTCAGTCTTAGACACAGTCGTTGGTGGGATATTCGATTCTTTGAACCCCGGGAGTTTAAGTCGTCTTTCAAAGGTTCAACTTACCTGTTGCATTCGCAGTCGTTCTCTGTACCTCGTGTCTCGTATTGAAATTTTGTTCGATTCAAATCAGTCACCGATAGTCGTCTTAATACCGTTTCTGAGACCCTCCTAAGGATCTTGAAGTATCGTTTCGTTGATAAAATTTCACCAAATTTCACCTTGGTTTTCGTTTACTGCCATGGGGTGACGGTGTCGGAGTGCGTCCCGACCATCGGCGTCCCGGTACTAATTCAACAACCCCTACCCGAGATCCGGACCTCTCCCACCCTTAGGAAACAGACCAATAGGATTTCTTCGTACTTTGGTGACAAACCAATGGTAAAGTTATTCCGTATTTTTGTTGATATTTTCGTTTTTCTTTTGGAAAATATCCGATGAATCAGATGCATGTTGCGTAAATATAAAATGTTAAAAATTTCATCATGTAGGCGGAAGAAAATAAGACAAACAATATCACACGTCACTCAATCACATCCTGATATGTAACCTGGTACGATATCGCTTCAGTTAGGGGCGTTGCGCTATAATAACCGTAATTGGTAAAACACGATCGACCTTCTATTAACTGATTGTTATTTTTATCTCATCATTCCAATTGTTCCGAGTTAGTGCGTGAAGGGGTGTGTATAGGGAGGTTTTTTTTTTTTATTCATTTTGTATCCTTTTTCGTTTTTTGTCAATGATAAAATTCCAAGTTTAACTATGAAATAAGTATGAAAGAATGTTAATTTCGTAACACGACCTATTTCTACGTATGAATGACAAAAATAGGGAATCGAATAGTCTATTTTAAATCAGGTTTCGTTTAATATTTAGAACTTGAGAATCGGAAATAGAAAACAAAAATGTGCAACCGATAGAATGCATGTTAAAGGTATTTTTAGTATATATATGTATAACTTGGAAGTCGATATTTCACAACTGTTTGAACATTCCTCAGGAATTTCAGATAACTATACGCGCCCTTGTATATATTTTATATATCTACCTAATGAAATTATACGAGTAGGCGATCATCGTAGGAAGTGTAGAGATATTTAGTCAACGAAGAAAAACTTCACTCACATTCCTTCACTTCACCTCGTCGCGAATATATTTATCAAGTATAATATCCAAATATCTCGCATGATATCTACTTTTGCCTTTTCTTTTTCATTTGCCTCGAATGCACTTTGTAATATCCTAATGGAAATTATATCTAAATTATAATTTCATCTTCTCTTCGTGGCCTTCGTGGTCGTCTAGCCGAAGAGTAATTATCTATACGGTAATTTAACAAGAATTGAAGTCCTATGAGCCTGAAGAAACTAAACTTATAGACAATTGAAAATTATCCTAGTGGATAAATTGGTACCTGATTGAAAATTTAAACCTTCCCTCGATTATCGAACACATCGAATATTTTGGATGCTGCAAGATAGAAGCAACAAGTATTCGAGTCCTGGGGATAATTAATTCAGCCTGAAGAGTGAATCAGAAAAATTGTTTGGTATTTTCATTCACAAGCTTGGCATAATTTCAAGTGATTTCAATGTGATTTCCTGCGATTAATCTCGTTTATAACTTATCGGATAATATAATAAGATTTTACAGTATGAAGGATGTTAAAAATTGGTAAAAACAGGCTTTCCGATGCCTACTTGATGACATCGAGGCTATGGATGAGCTTTTGTCCTTTTGTAAACCTACCCATACCTTCGTTCGTTACTCGTTTATGCTCCGCAGGTTCATGGTGCAAAAACATGACCTGTCGTCAGGATTAATTGCGTTTTCACAAATTTTATACCATTTTCTTTTTCCTCTTCTTGCCAATGCGTTGAAAATCTATTGTTCCTTTGACCCGTTTGATTGAGATTCGAAAAATTTTCTGTAAAAGGAAAGAAATAAAGGTTTTTTTATACTTCTGATTAACAAAATAAATCAAGGACAAGGAAATGATGAAACACTGAACGGATATCTGAACCAGCGTTTGAGGTATCGGTAACACCGGTGTAACCTTGCGCAGTTTTGATTAAAATTACACTGCTGATCCTTTGTCCTTTAATTTTCTAATTCAATAAATGAGGGATCATCCAACAAATACGTTGACACTTGACTTTGAGGGTGAAGGGGGAACTGTCTTATGGTGTTACAACCTGTTTCTACTCAAGAGGAAATTAAACATTCTTCATCCGTCACTCTCTCTCGCAGTCGTGGTGACGTTGATCGTGTTTTATATCCATTTAAAGAACCTTTAAAAACGTTGTGAGGGAGGTTCTAAAATTCTTCAGAGAAGTAATAATTATTTTCTTTCAATCTCAACTTGTAAACTTTTTTTTTTTACAAATGATTAAACGGTGTTTGAGGTACGATTATCTTGATATGACTGAGTGAAATTATTGAAATTCAGTAATTCGTTTTTGAGAATCGATATTTTCAATGTAAAATGATATTAATTCTATCGTCTCTTCGTGTAAAAGTAAAAGGATCAATGGGAATTTTGACGAACAGAAAAAATATCGTTTTATTTTATTAATGGTAGAAATAAAACGTGATACGGTAATCTCAAGTCCCACGCTAAGTCGATCTAACGTTATCGGATAATAAGAGACAGGGTTCTCAGTACCCAGCCTCTTCCAGACAATAGGAAATAAGCTCGAAAGAGACAGCCCCTCGTATTCGATACGGGCGATGAACCTGTGCAGTTGGTACAGGGGACACAAACAACCTTTGCGGAAATTTACCAGCAGTCGTATTGTATATATATATATTTTTTTTTTCCACCCAATGTCGTCACGTTCCATCATCCCTCAATCTTGGGGCATGAAAAAGTGTGTATCGCATGAAAATTGGTCTCCCTGTGGGTGCCGCGGTCGTAAGATCCGAGGATCTCAGAATTGACATTTGTACCTATTGAAAGAATCAAATGTGTATACATTCATTCTGTATTCTTGTATATCCATTTGATGACATGATTGAGATCGTTAAATCATTAATTCATATTATTCATAAAATATTACAGTTTATATTCGTCGAGAATATTCATACATATAATACAGAGTTTCATTTCCTATCTTATATTACGATTCTAATTTAAAAAATAAGATCCTGTTCGATTCTCAATATCCTCTCTGATCTCGGGGAATTGAATTTATTTTATTTAAAAAGTGTCATGACGACATCAGAGTGTATTTCTTTCTTTCTCTTGCAAGACTTTACTGAACACAATTCTTAGCTGTTTAATTGAAATATTGTCTTTTAAATCGGCAGTTTCACAAGTATAAGAATACGAACGAAATTTAATTTGGATTTAATTTTAAACGGCTTCGATATAATTTGACTGGTGAATGTAGTTATTCAATTACTTCACAGCTTAATTTCTGTGAATAGAAAAGTATAAAGGTTACCTCAGTAATGATATGATTGAATTGATCGCGTGGGTGCTTTGAAAATCAAAAATTATTCCTATGTGAACGAGTTGTAGCTACCATCGCTGATTTACCCGCCTCGAATATAACCGTACGGTTATTACCGTGGCTGAAAAGTGAATTATATCTACGTACTCCGAAGTGTCTTTGAGACAAGCCTCCTCACTTGGCAGTTGAAAGTGTGAGAGAGGAAATTGGCGCAGACGTTTCGGGCGATATTGATAATTGAATTCCAGACTGTAATTGAGATCTGATTTCGATTCGTTTTTCAAGAATCCTAAATAAAAGACCCTGAACTCTTGTTTCATTGTTCGCTTTTTTAGATTATAAATTTATAGAATTCAGAATAGAGAATCGAATCTTTATGTGAAACAAATTTCAATTTTGGGTTATGCCTAACGGCTATTTGTATACCTGATAACTTACAACAGTTAACCTAGTCCTTCCCAGAACTGCATTCCTCTCTGATGTGGGATACGATGATACATTTATGTAGAGCATCAAATTGGCCCGAGTTCAAGGCTACCCACGATTCACACAGTTTTTGTTTTCAATATATTTCTTCTTTCTACTGGTACGACACGCAGGAATTCTTTCTTCTCCTAAATCCTTCGGGGTTTGAATTTGAAGAAATTATTTTTGATTTTTTTATACATGCAGAAAACGAGACCTTGATTATAGATATAATTAATTTATTATTGTCATCATTAGGAATAATATGATTCTAAGAATATAATGTGAAGAGTTTTGAATCTGGAATTGAGATGAAGAAAAAATGATTTGTCGAGTTATTTCATTGCTGTATTCTGCGAGATGGGATTTAACCTCGTGAGCCGGTGCAGCAACGGCGGTATTTGACGTAAATATTTTCACGGTAAATAGGAAACAAGTAACAAACACGTTGTCAGAGAATATATTTTCAACCATTTATATTTAGAACGATTTATATTTAGATCTCTTAGACTGAAATTTTGTTATAATAGCGCATTTCTTCCCATATCCTTGAAATTCTTCAACACTTATTCGTCACGAATCCTCCTTCCGTTATAGATTCGTCACGTGTGTATTTCACTCTCAATAAATCAACAACCTTAATATTTATTGTAAAAAATATTCCGAAGTCTTTGAATATAATTCATGCGATTCAAATCTCATATTCAAAAAGAAATAATTAAGCCGCGTTCATCTTTATGTTCTCAAATTATTATATATATCGTGCGTTAAACTCCTTGTGAATAATTAATGCTCAGTCCGAAGATCGGATTACGTGTGCAGTTTCCAATAACCGCATGTCAAAGCTGGAATCCAACGACTACGTACAATCTATAAGCGGATGAGGATGCTGCGTGTAATCCCATAATTATCTTTTGTTCTAAAATATACACCGACAACAACCCCTTCAGATGACGATTACGTGCTATTCCCCCAATCCTCGAATCACTTCGATCGACCCTGCTACGTGCTCTCATCAACGTACACTCCTCCAAAGAATTAAAGCAACACCTGAAACGAACCGAAAAATGATGCTTTTTGAAATGCTTGTAACTTCTGATCCAGTAGTCGTACCGGAAACGCAAGGTATGCAAATTGAAACTGCAAGTGTTAACTTTCACCTACACTGAACGGTTTTTTCAAATTTTGTTCCATTGTTCAGTTAAACCGCTCCGAAGCAATTGTTGCGCGGTTTCACGTTCGAATGTGATTTTGAACGCCCTGCACATGGTGCAGGTTTTTTTTTCTCAGAAATCCATTCCGAGTGAAGGTTAGGGAATTTGTTAAGCTTCATAATGCTTTTTTACAAAACCACGTAGGATTTTTTTTCGCGGAGTTACGCCCGATTAAAGCAATCGAAGCCGAAAATCTTCAAATTGCAATAACTTTTAACGGGATTATCGTGGAACAAAATTCGACCGACGGATTTCCAGGCATTTTCTCGAAAAAAACAGCCCGAAGGGATCGGTTTCCCGTGACGTTCACGTCGTTGATCCTGGGTAACGCCACGAGCGGGAATCACACGTACGGTTCGAGGGATCTTACGATTTAAAAAAAAATTTCAAGCAACATTGATCAGACGACAGTGAACATCGGGAAATGAAAATCTCATCCAAAACGATCCCTGAGAAATTTTTCTGCGATTAATCGTTCAGAAGTTACAGCGGATTGAAGATTTCTGGCGCCCGGTCACTAAAAAGTGGCGTAACTTGGAGAAAAAACATCGTAGAGAGTTCATCAAGCACATCATTTTGAAGACAAAAGATTGAAGTTTTGAGAAATGGTAGCGATTTTCAATTTCCGATCGATGTTGATTGAGTTTTGGCAGTTGCATTTAGCCTCCATTTTCGATCAATTCGAACGTGTCGATCCTTGGGAAAAAGTCATATTGAAAGGTGAAAAATTGTTTAAACAATTAATCTGACAAATCCATCTCGAAGAGGGTGAAAATGCCTGGAAATCCGTCGGTCGAATTTTGTTCCACGATAATCCCGTTAAAAGTTATTGCAATTTGAAGATTTTCGGCTTCGATTGCTTTAATCGGGCGTAACTCCGCGAAAAAAAATCCTACGTGGTTTTGTAAAAAAGCATTATGAAGCTTAACAAATTCCCTAACCTTCACTCGGAATGGATTTCTGAGAAAAAAAACCTGCACCCTGTGCAGGGCGTTCAAAATCACATTCGAACGTGAAACCGCGCAACAATTGCTTCGGAGCGGTTTAACTGAACAATGGAACAAAATTTGAAAAAACCGTCCAGTGTAGGTGAAAGTTAACACTTGCAGCTTCAATTTGCATACCTTGCGTTTCCGGTACGACTACTGGATCAGAAGTTACAAGCATTTCAAAAAGCATCATTTTTCGGTCCGTTTCAGGTGTTGCTTTAATTCTTTGGAGGAGTGTAATTAACACTTGAACTATTCGCACTTGCATGGCTAGGTGTATGAGAGTAATTAATTTTACGCTTAGATCAGTTTAAGCAAAAATCTAAATTTTAACATATTCATACATCCATACAATGAAAAAAAAAAATGTAGACCTGATCAAACATTTAGGACGTGTGAAAATATATCACGTGTGTATACTATGAGTCGGCAGGTTGAACAACTTCATATCAATTTAGGTGTAGATTGCGTCACGTCGAAGCTTTATTTTTGCTTTAAAAGAGAAAAATAAGAGTGAAAGAGATATACATATTATAAAATAATGGTACTTTCAGCCATTATTCAATAGTTTACAACTCGTCAACTGAATTGAATCATTTTCTCTCTCTTTTCGCTTGCAATATATATAATTCAATTAATAAAAATCTTTTTTGTTTCATATATTGCAGGAAGGTACGTCGGCTCGAGGCCTATAAAACTGCGAAAAAGTTCCTGGAAGCAGAGGAACTTGGACAGTGTCCGGAAGAAGGAGAAAGAAAAGCAGGCACTGATCGGTCTGCTGACTGGTCGATGATTGTGCCGCGCGCCTGATCGTGGGGTTTTATTTTCTATAATTGATAGAATAATAATAATAATAATAATAATAATAATAATAATAATGTGGTGTACATATTAATCTAGATATGAAATATTATTTCGCGTTATGTATTTAGCTATTTATATAGTCTCAAAAATGCGGAGATCGAAATCCAGATAATAACCGTGCGATAAAATTTGTAAGTACCATAGCGATTTCTGATTCGACAGAAATTGTGACGAAGAAGAAAAAATCGTTTAATGAGTTATAACACCGATTCTATTATCTGTCAGTGTAAATTGACACAGATCCTATTAAAAGCTCGTTTATCTCTAAGGGGGAACACCGATAAGATGTATTTTTAGTTATAAGAGATAATCTCAGTTTAGGAAGTATAATAAAATAGAATCTGACCAACAAGAACGGAAATAAATATTTAAGCACATAATGAATTGGATTATGTCTCAATAAAATTCTTATTATTCTACTTTTCTATTAGCACGTGTTTCTCGTTTTCTCTTGTATACGATATCACCTCATCAATGTCGCGTCGTCTCGTAATTTTCGAAGCTATAAAGTTCTACAAAATATACGTGCTAATTTTTCAACACGTTCAAATCACACATTTCCACGAATGGACGTTGGAAGAGTGAATTAAAAATCGCGATGCTGGAAAAATATAGATCCTGTGAGCTATAGTATTTCAATTTCTGAATTCCTGGCATATTTGTTCAGTGGAAAAATGCAAGGGGATTCGATTACAATGGTGGTAAAATATCAACGAATCACATATTCGCATAATATTATTCGTCTCTACATGTATTCTACACATTTCGCAACATTCCTTCACTAGATTACATTTTTTTCGCATCAAAGTGGAGTAAAAAGATCATTTCTGCCGAGGGAGAAATAAATACTTGAAATAACGTGTCAGTAGCTCGTGAAATATTGAGAAATAACCGAGGAAATAACTGAAACGATGAGAAATAAAATAACTGAATTAGTGAGGAATAACTCGAATAATGAGAAATAAATGAAATAATAAGAAATAACTGAATTAATTAATTGTGAAATGTGAAATGAATTAAAAGTTTTTAAAAAGTTGAAATAAACAAAAATAAATTATAAAATCTACAGATCTTGCATGTAACGCAAGCAGCTGATGCATTGAAAATGTCCTTCGTTATCTTAGTTTTCGTGCATTTTTTTCATCTGAATCTCTGAATTTACATGCTGCGCTATTATTATTGCCATCTATGATTACACTACGAATCATCATTTGCACCGTGAAATCTACATTACCGAAATGTCCCTCGTTCTATTGTTTTTGTTCATTTATTTATTTATAAACTTTTTTTCACGCAGCGGTTAATTACATGCTGCGCTATTACTATTGCCATCTATGATTACACTAAGAATCATTATGTGCACAGTGAAATCTACATCACCTAAATGTCCCTCGTTCTATTGTTTTTGTTCTTTTTATTATTTATTTCTTCAACTTTTCATTACGCACTTCCGTTGCATCGCTTCCGTTGCATCATTTCAAGATTTGATCCCACAGACCTCACTACCGACCCGAAAACGGAAGCATTTTCAATGCTAAAATGTGTCAGTCAAATCTTGAGTTATCTCCCCCTCAATTTCTGCCCATAAAATATAATCTGGCAGTCGTTGAATTTTGGGAACGAGGCAGCAGTGGTTGAAATATGATGCGAAAAAAACCACCTGTAAAAATATCGATAAGCAAAGTATTTAAGAGCATGCTCTAGTCATTCTTTACACACAAAGTAGTCGCGTCACTTATTTTCATTGATATCAACGCCTACGCATAACGGGCGCGAAAAAGAAGATAAGAGCGCACTTCCGCAGGAAATTCCGAACACATACATCCCAAAATATCTCTGTTTCACGCAACAATAACGACGAAATCCTTGTTCCTAACTAAAATGATAATTGCCGCTTTCTACTGGTGGTCGCGGCCATTACCATTTTAGTTAGGAACAAGAATTTTGTCGTTATTGTCGCGCAAAATAGAGATATTTTGGTATGTATGTGTTCGAAATTTAATGCGGCAGTGCGCTCTTATCTTCTTTTTCGCGCCTGTTATGCGTAGGCGTTGATATAAGTGAAAATAAGTGACGCGGCTACTTTGTGGGTAAAGACTGACTAGAGCATATGCTCTTAAGAAAAAAAAACGCATCACACATCGATTAATCCTCGACACCTTCAATTCTTGTCAAATTATCTTCTTAAACGCATAATTTGATGGTCGAAAATGTCAGCAAAGGATTTTCCTGAAGGCGAGGGTGGAGAGGGCGGAGAAGAAGACCGCAATCCTCTTGGGGTAGGTGAAGTCTAATGTATATTGATTTTTTTTTCGTCTCATTTTTCTGAACGTAACCGCAGTTCTCGATGCAAAGAGCTTTCGGTCGTTCATTCGAGAATAAAATTTAGGAATACGAAGGGGAAAGGAACGATCATGGCGACAGACATGGTCAGGGTAAAGCCTTGCTCCCGAATGGCGACATGTACGTCGGTCATTACTGCAAGGGACTACGCCACGGTAAGGGTTTGTACGTTTTCCGTAACGGGTCCCGATACGACGGCGAATGGAGACGCGGTTTGAAATACGGTCAAGGATCGTTTTGGTACCCGGATGGAACCAGGTACGAAGGTAAATCGTCATTCGTCCAGCGTACGAGTTCCAATGACTGAATACCAGAGTGGAAATAACAGGCGACTGGAAACGAGACACCAAATACGGCTTCGGGGCTTATCACTACGCGAACAAGGACGTGTACGAAGGATCGTGGAAGAAGAACCTCCGGCACGGTATGGGCACGTATTTGTACGCTGCGACGGGGACGAAATTCATGGGCACGTGGATCAAAGATCGTATGCAGGGTCCGGGCCAGTTGATACATCCTCGACATCGTTTTCACGGATTTTGGGAACTCAATCAGGTCCAGCTCTCATCGAAGTTCCGACCAAATTCAGGGGTTGGTACGCACAGGGGAAGATTGGAAAACCGGCAAAAGTCAGGAAAATTCATATAACAGGGGAAAAGTCAGAAAAAAGTCAGAGAAATTCATATAACCGAGAAAACTCAGGGAATTCCGAAAATAGGACGGGAATTTATCACTTGAGAACGATCAAGAATTATTCTTTCTAGAATATGCTGCATTTTTCGTGTGTATCGATGTTGATTTGAGAATGGATTTACTTCCTTGAAGAAGATTCGAAGTTGAACACTTGAGTAGATAAAAGTTTGTCAGTACTTAAGCGTCAACGAGGTGTTTGGACGTTGTAAATGAGCTAGAAAAATCTTATTTAGTGACTGAAAAACCTGAAAAAGTCACGAAATTTTGTTCTCCCAAAATCGTACCAACCCTGCATTAATTATTCGCGTTCACCAATAATCGGTCTTTAAACTCTCGGGTTCGATTCTCAGCCATACGGCCGAGGGTGCTTCACCTTCGAGACCAACTGTATGCAGCATGGACACTACATCCACATCCGCGATCCCGAATACGACGAGGCCGACGAAGAGGCTGACAGGATGGCAGCGGTGATCATCCCTGCTCTCTTCAAGTTGATCAGAATTTATATTCTATTCTGAAGTGAGTCCACGATCTTGCAGGAAGAAACTGCTGCAAGGATGTCTCAGGAAGATCAGAACGTAGCCGACAACTTGGAGCCTCTGACGGATGGAACTTCGCCGCCTAAGCCACCGGTACTTGAGGAACCCTTACCATTGAAAAAGGGCATCATTCCTCTGTGGAGAGCCAGATATATAACAGCGTACAATCCTGATCTTCTTCCACCGGAGCCAGTACCTCTGCAGGAAGAGGTAGGGTCGTGTGGATGTGCCTGTTTTTATTTTTCCACCGCGAGAATAACGGATGGAATCAATACGGTGGTTCATGCTTACAGTATCCCAGGTAGCACACTTATCCTAACGTTGACTATCATTGTCTTTGCTTGAAAGTCTTTGATCAACTGCAAGTCTGATAATAGTCGACTTTTCGATATTTTCTATAGTTTGACTGTTTAGAGGAGATACGTGAACTCTTTTTCAGCGATATACTCGACTATTTGCTTGACTTAGGACAGTCAAGACGTTTTTTAGTCTGCATTAAGTCCATCAAGGGATAAAAGTGCGCTACCTTGGTATATTATTTACTGTGAAGACAGAAAGTATTGAAATATCTTTAGAATCTGAATCTTAAGAAGCACAGTTGGTATTGAAAGCTGTTGTTTTTTTCGTTAGTGGAATATATCACCAAAATCGTAAAAAGTCTAAAAGACGGAGGGAAAACTCCGGTAAAAAAGTTTTTAGACAGATTCTTATAGATACGGGTGATGCGTGAAAAGTTTGCGAAATGAAGGCGTGAAATTTTGCACGTCAGACGCAGACCTATGATCATCTTTATAAATTGCGTTTCTCCATTGTTTCTGTCACTTCATTTTCGTATCCTAGCTTTTCTTCTCCTTTTTTTAGTTGAATGTATAAAAAAAAAAGTCTAGTGATCCAGCATAGATAAAATATGCCACATCGGTGATTGAAATCGATCGTGAGAACTAGATGATTACAAAAATTGGCTCGTGGCCAAAATGTAATTAATAATTGAACCTGATCTACCAAAGATTGTCAAGTAAAGTACCAGACAGTAACTAAACAGTCCCAATTATCCGGTCAAAAGGAATTAAATTGACTTGCTGGAGCTCAATTATATGGATTCATGTTATTAATTCATAAGACAGTCTGTCTGCAGTCTATTGATCAAAATGAAATTCTGTTCGACTTTTATTGAGCTGATAAAAGTAAACGGATATCAGCTGTTTATATTCGAAGATTTGAATTAATTTTAACAAACTTATCCCACAGGCGTCCCTGCAATCGCTAGTAGATAAATGCGACGACGATGTCTCGTTCGAAGATGAAGAATATTTGAAATACGAAGAAGAAGGAGAAGCCGAATATCGCGGGGATGATTTCAATGGGAATCGTGATTATTTCGATTACGATGATGCTACAAGTGCAGGAGCTGTCTCTATAGAAGCTGTGTAAACTCAAATCGAATAAGCTCTCTGTAGAACACGAGTTTTCAAATTTTCGCGGTCAATTTCTCGTCTTAATTGTGTGTACAGTTCAATAAAATCATCACCAAAACCCTATTTTCGACTACAATCTTTCATCAGGATTGAAAAAAAAGTTCTGTATTAATAATTTCGTCTTTTTCAGACAACATTTGTATTGACCTTCAGGCCGAAGAGCTTCGGACTATTCTTAAGAATCTTATCCTATAATTTAAATAAGTTGTTGTTTAAAGTTGTAATTTTACAATTTTTTGACACGCTCAGAACCAATTATGGTAATTATAGTTCGATCCGTGTCACTATCTAGGTCCTACTTTATTTCACTTGTTCCACCCTAATCAAATCATTTCACTCGATAAAAATTTGAATCGTGATCTGCGAGATCGATGCATCAGTTACGCCTTAGATACCGCAGCCGATCTTACACGTGAAAACGATCATCCGTGGCGCCACCCAGAAACAATCTATTCGAACTACTCGGGTCTTGGTTGCGATCTCGACCTTCAGAGTCGATTTACGATTGGCGTGAATAAATATTTAGACAATTTTCCAGATCTGTTTAGCCAATCGTAAACCGCGACGCCACGATGACGATGATTATTACGTAACGATCACCTCGATGTGAACGAGGCTTGAAGAGTTGAACGGTGCGCAGTAGTCGAGGCGCGAAATTTGAATCGTCTACGTCAAACGAGGCGCTTTAACTCGCGAATTTGAATAAGATAAGCTATTTTCGGTAAATCAGCTGCTCACGATGTTCTCAATCGAGTTTAAACAGGCCACAGATAAAATATTCCAGTACACGGAGCCTCAGCCGAAGGATTTTCGCAACAAGCTGCCTTAGGGTTATCCTGTTTCCGTTTCCCGCTAAATTTTCTGATTCCGGCGGCATTCCAAGCCTGTCGGCGTGCATTCAATACCCGTCACACGAGTGTCGACATTGAGACTCGTTGCTCCGTCAGAAAATTTAATTTTTACGGTATATCAATTCAATCGAAGCTTGATAGCGCAATCGAATCGAAGATGGTAATCTCCGGCAAGATGTACGTCTGCAAGCGAGGTAAGCGACGTTCTTATTATCACAATATACACACACTCCCAAAGCAGACATTTGAACGAGAGAATTGTCGGTTAGAAATTATCATGATCACAAAATCATCAACGCTATAATTTATTAACTGTATTTATCATCGCAGATGGACGAAAGGAGAATATCCACTTCGATAAAATAACTTCAAGAATACAGAAACTATGCTACGGCCTGAATATGGATTTTGTAGATCCGGTAAGTGTTCCTCTAACCTGATTAAAAACTCCTCTATACCAGCGATGATCAATTCTGACGAAATATTCGAATAAAAAAAGTCCACCGCTCTTATTCGCCGATGAAAAATTCACTTTATTATTATTATATTTTTGCTTGGCAGAATTTACGTCACGCAATAACTGATAGATCGAGAACTTGCAAGGGTTTGTTTCAATTATGATAAACCTGAATCTTGATTTTTCAGGCCGCAATTACCTTCAGGGTAATCAACGGACTGTATTCTGGCGTGACGACGGTTGAACTGGATAACCTAGCGGCGGAAACCGCCGCCACAATGACCACAAAGCATGCCGATTATGCCATCTTGGCTGCTAGGATAGCTGTGTCTAATCTTCACAAGGAAACTAAAAAACAATTCAGCGGTGCGTCGATCTACGATTTCAAACGGAATTTGTAGGAAAGCGAATGAATTTATCTTCTCATTTTCCAGATGTAATGCACGACCTGCATCACATGGTTAATCCGCACACAAACCTGAAGACTCCGATGGTCAGCGAGCATTATTACAACATAATACAGAAACACGCGGACAGATTGAACTCCGCAATCATTTACGACAGGGATTTTAGCTACAATTACTTCGGCTTCAAAACCCTGGAGAGGAGTTATCTCTTGAAAATTAACGGGAAAGTCGCGGAGAGGCCACAGCACTTGTTGATGCGCGTCGCGGTCGGGATTCACGGAGAGGACATAGACAGGGCCATCGAAACTTACAATCTTCTGTCAGAGAGATACTTCACCCACGCTTCTCCGACTCTCTACGCCGCCGCTACCCCAAGACCCCAGATGTCTAGGTGGGTGATACGAAACTGTTTCGAATGATACAACAATTTGATACGTTTCACATTCTCATTGTTGATACTTCGTTTCAGTTGCTTCCTGCTCACAATGAGAGACGACAGTATAGAAGGAATATACGATACCCTGAAGCAGTGCGCGCTGATCAGCAAATCTGCCGGCGGTGTCGGACTCAATATCCACTGTATCAGAGGCAAGGGGACTTACATAGCCGGAACCAACGGAGAATCGAGCGGTCTAGTACCCATGTTGAGAGTGTACAACAACACCGCGAGATACGTCGATCAGGGAGGAAACAAACGGCCAGGTGCCTTTGCGATCTACTTAGAACCCTGGCATTCCGACGTCTTCGAGTTCTTGGATCTGAAGAAGAACACGGGGAAGGAAGAGGTCAGAGCCAGAGAGATGTTCTATGCTCTTTGGATACCGGATCTCTTCATGAAACGCGTTTTGGACAAGGGAGTATGGAGCCTCATGTGTCCTCACG
Organism: Euura lappo; assembly: GCA_018257835.1. Lineage (NCBI taxonomy): Eukaryota > Metazoa > Arthropoda > Insecta > Hymenoptera > Tenthredinidae > Euura > Euura lappo. The sequence continues at coordinate 26,432 of JAEUYN010002170.1, forward strand.
AGTGCCCCGGCTTGTCCGATGTCTGGGGTGAGAAGTTCGAGGAGTTGTATACGAGGTAGAAATCAGGAATTCGTATTAGCCAGTCATTTTTGGCACAGGAGGATCGTACAATTTGTTTTCGTTTTACAGATACGAGAAAGAAAAGCGTTACAAGCGTCAAGTTGCGGCTCGTGACCTCTGGCTGGCCATAATGAACTCGCAGGTCGAGACTGGAACCCCGTACATGCTCTACAAGGATCACTGCAACGGCAAATCCAATCAGCAAAACGTTGGAACGATAAAATGCAGCAACCTGTGTACCGAGATCATAGAATATTCGAGCCCAGACGAGGTCGCTGTGTGCAATTTGGCCTCCGTCGCTGTCAACATGTTCGTCAACCCGGACAAGACTTACGATTTCAAAAAATTGAAGGCCGTCACTAAGATCGTTGCCTACAACCTGAACAAAATCATCGATATCAACTACTACCCAATTCCAGAAGCCGAGAGGTCGAATCTGAGACATAGACCCGTCGGTGAGATTTCAGTAATCACGCAAATTATCTGAGTAACGTTAATCCCCGGAATTTGAACAATATTCGAATCTATTTTCCCAGGAATTGGTATCCAAGGGTTAGCCGACGCCTTTCTTCTGATGCGTTATCCATTCGAAAGCGAAGAAGCTCAAAAACTGAACATTGAAATATTCGAAACGCTCTACTACGGAGCGTTGGAGGCCAGCTGCGAAATTGCTGAGAAGGAGGGCGTATATCCGACTTACGAGGGGAGCCCGGTCAGCAAGGGGGTACGTCAGGCCTCTACGTTTCTCTGAATAATTAACACCGACAATTCCCAATGAACAATTGATATTTCTACATATTTCTTTCTATAGATACTGCAGTACGACATGTGGAAAGTAACGCCAACGAAACTTTGGGACTGGGCAGCTCTGAAGGCGAAGATAGCCAAGCATGGAATAAGAAACTCGCTGCTGATTGCACCCATGCCAACGGCGTCGACGGCGCAAATTCTCGGGAACAACGAATCGATCGAAGCTTACACCAGCAATGTCTACACACGGCGCGTTTTGTCAGGAGAATTCCAGATCGTGAATCCTCATTTGCTGACTGATCTTACGGCCAAGGACCTTTGGGATGAGGATATGAAGAACGAAATCATTGCAAATAACGGATCCATCCAGGTCAGCTGGCGACTAGATTGATCAGCGATGAATCACTGCCGGAAGATATTTCATGTGTGATATTTATCGATAAATTTTTTTTTGATGAACAGGACATCGATCGCATACCTGCAGACTTGAAAGCTCTGTACAAAACTGTGTGGGAAATCTCTCAGAAAACTGTTCTAAAAATGGCTGTTGACAGAGCAGCGTTCATCGACCAGTCGCAATCCTTGAACATCCACATGGCCAAGCCAACGACTGAGAAACTAACATCGATGCACTTTTACGCATGGCAAAACGTGAGCGACTTATCTTACTTCGTTATTCGTGGAAAGAAAATTCTAATATTCGTGTTTTCGTTCAATTATTCTCGACAGGGTTTGAAAACTGGGATGTACTACCTCCGCACAAAGCCCGCAGCTAACGCTCTCCAGTTTACTGTGGATAAGTCGAAGCTGAAGGACGCTAATTCTACGCTTAACGGCGATCACACTCCCACAAAGGCACATGACTTGTCGGACTACGATTCACCCCAGCGTCGTGAAAGGCTGGAGAAACTGCGATTGAAGCAGCTTGAGGAAGAACGTGAACGAGAACTGGACGCCGCTCTTGTTTGTTCGAGAGAAAATGGTGACGACTGCATGGCGTGCGGTTCTTAGAATCGTATCACGGCTCGGACGATACTTGTCTGATATTCTTGTGTACATATACAAACGAAAAACTGATTTTTTACGTTTGTTAGAAAATTGAAATCCTCGGGGGTAGGAAGGCGAAACTAAAAACTTTACTATAACGATTAGGCGTACTTGAATACAAGATTAAAGTCAGCATCAGTGATACGATAATTTTTCTTTAGCATTTTATATGTAACTGAACTCGATATACAAAAAGCACTTCAACGAGAAAACTTTACTCTACGTTAATAATCTTATTCACTAGTATATTTGTGCCTTATACATCGTTAGTTCATAGTATATCAATCACAGTGTTCAATAGATTTGTAGAACAGTGTTCTCATCTCTCAATTTCGATAAAATGAACGTTAGATTAAAGAAATGACTAACCAACATATTGTCTATTATTTATATTTGCAATAACATTTATTTTTTATTCACAATTCTTCACTTATGATAGTTAAAAAATTTAGTGAATAGTTTATTTGTGTGTGTGTCGTATGAAATTTCAACCTGTTAAACGATCCAAAAATAACTTAATTACGAGTTTTTATAAGCGTTCAAAGAATCGTGTGTTATCGATTAGTTAGCGGTACCTTCATTTTTATTTAAATAAATCTTTCAAACTATGAATAATTGCATTACATTGTTATTTTCCACTCTTTTCTCGATTATTTATCCAATTATTAAAAAAACAAAAAACTTGCACTTTTTGGAGGTGCATGCAACGAGGATCCAACAACTGGAGATGATAAGGAAGGAATCAGATGGGTAGTAAACTGGAGGAAATACGTTCGAATAAATGTAAGCAACGTGTAACATTATTTATTATTTTTTTATTCAAGGTATTTCGAATTAAATGTTTACAAGCAATAATATAATTAAAGATATGAAATAAAAAGCAAAAAGAAAAAAAAAACTCAAATCAGACGTTACACCTCTTTCACATTGGCCACATTTTCTCTTATTCATGATTCGACTTTCTTTCATTAGTTACTTATTTTTTTTCTTCTTAGTTTTTCTTCTTATTTATTTTTTTCTCTTAATTTGTACTTCTCTTGGAGCAATCTTGTGCCTTACTATACCTTATAAGAAAATCATTCGTTCGATTGCTTGCCCAACACTGACAGATTTGCGAGGTTTTACTATGTTAACGTTTATGAAAAATTATAGTATATCAAACTTTGCAGCTTGGTTCGCAGGCTACCCGTCTCTCTAGCTTTCTTTCTATCATCAATATTGATAGAATAAATGTTTATACTTTCAACAAACTGTAATACAACTCGTATCTCAACAAGGTATATATCAACCAAAAAACCCTAACTTACTACATCCTTACTTAAATGAGTTGAAAACTCCAAAAATTGAATACAGTCGATGCACCGATGAAATCAAAGTCATAGATGTATCACACTCTCGTTACATCCGTGACTGTGTTCGAAGGTTTCGTCGCAGCTATAGTTTTACAGTTGAATAAAAAAAAATCTATAATCATAATTGAAAATATATAATCGAAAAATAATGACGTTAGAAAGGAAAGACCTTAATGCGATCAGATATACAAATATTAATAATGCCACTAATCTATAGTAGTATGATTCAGCGAATCAAGCTGCATCGTTTTTATAATAATGATATTCATAATAATATGTATATATGTATAATAGTGCTCAGTAAAATTATAGTTTAATAGTAAATTAATATTTAATAATAATTATTACCAATAATAATAATAATAATAATAATAATAATAATAATAATTACACACCACTTCTAATTAATAATTACTGGAAATATACAAAATGTGTAGAAAAAGGAAAGTAAACTGTTTTCATAGCTTATTATGTGTGTTGTTTTTTTTTTTTTGTTTTTTTCTTTATATATAAAGGTAAATACATAAATGTATCGATGTGGTACCATGCGTTTCAAGATATTATCTTTAAATTTAGTCGAACATATGGAGAACTGTATTACGAAACAAAAATAAATACGTTGCATATCAAGTTACATAATTTTGCAACACAGAATGAACAAACATCAATCCACGATATGGAACAGCTGTATTATTAATAACAACTGTGTAATTAATTTTTCGATATTTGAACGTTAATTAAATAATGAATAAACGGTATAAAAATCTATTTATTGCCGGAGAATACCCAACGTTGTTACGTCAAATGAAATCGTAATAATGCCAATAAATTAAGTGGACCAATTCTGGTGCACCATTATTCAATAGCACCCACGTTCATACATAAATGCGATATTACACGCATCTAGTTTCTTTTGTATTGCCCCTGTGCTGCTTATTGAAAACTCAATTATTTATCGACTAATTCCAAGTTCTCTATTTGTCCAAAATGGGAGATGAATTTTGAAACTCACGGTATGATTCATGTGTACTATATTGTAGCATTCATATTCATGTTTATGTTTATATGTAACTATAAATGTTGTAACGATAAAGCAATATACAAAGGTATGAAGACTTCTTTTACTTTGCTCATTGATAATAGGGGTTTTTTTTCTTCTTTTTTTTCTCTCTTTTTATAAACAGCGTAATCTGCATAGGTATACACGATAAAACACAGCGGCCGGTTTACCTACTAATCAATCTTTGTCTCACTTCGCTAATTAAACAACTTTACCGTTGCCAGTTTAGTTATTTTAGTGAACGCAAAACAATGAATATACAGTGACAAAGGTAAGCATTAAATGCGGTCAATGTGTGTCTGACATATTCATCTTCTTATGAAAAACATTTGAAAGAAAGAAAAAATCTGCTTTATTAAACCCCCAAGAAATGAGACTATTTTTCAAAAAACAGTATTAGTTATAATTATCACTTATATTTCATAGTATGACGATTAGCTGATGAATATCCCGCTTCTATTGTTATTTGCATCCATTTGTAATATTTCTTTCATTACATACAAACTTTTAGCATAGCCTTAGTATTACAATTAAAACAGTATGGTCAGCTTTATAATTAGATCGGCATAAAAGATCTATAATCTTGGGGAGCCCTGATTTATAAGGTATAAAGAGTCCAGAAAAGATTTAGGTATATTTTGTGTATCCAATTTAGATATAATAATATATTAATGAAATCTATATAATATAATAAATATTTACTCGCCGCGAACTGACCATTCTGTGATAACGTTACAAATGCAACTAAAATCGTCAAAACTTCAACATGCCCAATTTTGTCTACCTATCAATTAATTAATTTAATTATTAATTATCCTTCTTATTATCATTACAATTTTTGTCTCCTAAAATTTATCTAATTTCACCTAATCATTTTCTCATTATTTCCTCGTCATTATTTTTTCACTATAATGATCAGTTTTTTCAGTGAATGTTAACATTTTTTTTTCCCTTTCTAATATCAAATTTTTTGTGTGGAAATGCTGAATTACGTTTTGACGATCTTAGTCTAAATATATATATACATATATATATTTTTCAATTCAATTTATATTGTAATGACTGACGGAGGCGACAATTGTCAGTAGATATACGACAAAGAAGTCACCCTAGGTTTTCCATAGATTTAAACTTTTCTTTTCTTACAATTTTTCAATCCACGGAATGGATGATATTATAGCAAAGAGATAACGTGACATGTGTATGTAATATACATTTTTTTTCTTTCTTTTTTCTTTCATTTTTTTTTTTCAAAGTAATAATGACAACTATGAATACATCGTATGTTAAATGTTATTCATTATTATAGTAATATATCAGTAAATAGTAACCAGTAAAATGATAATCGTCATAATATAATGAAGTTTATAAATACATCACAGAGATTTATGTTTTTTTTTTTTTTAATTTTTTTTTAATTTTTTTTTTTTTTTTAATTACAAATTTCTTTCAATATATTCATAAATCTAGAAAGTGCATTGGGAATTATTCGATTGAATATTTGATCGACGAACATCAATCTATGAATTTCATCTTTAATCGCCATCAATCTCAATAAATCCAAAGCACTCACTTGATATTATCCCTTTCATTCATTCATTTGAATGGATTTGTATGTACCGATGTACGAATTGAGTGTTGAATAGAACTCGGAATTATTGTTGCTAATACAAGTAATTATTATTATAATTTTCTCTTTCTTTTCATTTAATATCTGTTATTAAATCAGCACATGTATTTGGTAATAATTTTGATTGATTGAAAGCAATTTGAGTATCTGTATATTATGTAATATAACAGATTTGAAAAAAAAATGTCTGAGCTCATGTATACGTATGTGGTTGTAAAATTTTTTTAATCAGTATGCCTGTTGTGTATATTCAATTATAAATGTGTACAATTCATGTCGGCAACAGTCTGTTCTATGGTAACTGTGTTTACAAACCGCGATCAGTAATTTATTGGTTCAAATGTGATACAATTATAAACCAGTATTTACCCATACGATGTAAACACAGTATAAGTGAGGAACTTTTTACTTTTTACTTTATGCCCGCGAACGCCGGTTTGTTTTCTATTTTAATTATAGCCTGATTTTCTTTACTTCAGGTTCGGATGAAAGTCTTCTTTTTTTAATTCTTCCCATTCTTCTTTAATAAAAATGATGATGTGTTAAGTATATTCAACTTTTAATTAGTTTCTTTATTTCATATGACAATAATCGAAAGGATTTTTTTTTTTCATATTAATGGGATAACTTGTCAATTTTAAACGATGTATACTATACACTAGCATATAAAAATTGGATCTTATAAATGCCGAGTAATCTCAATATAAGAAAAGAAACGAATAGAAGTAACCATCACATCAAAAGTTTTAATTGTCTCGTAACTACCATCCTATCCTAAAGTAAGAGAAAACTGATTCGTACGACTAAAGTTTGACATATTTTTTACTTTTATTTCTTGTATCATTTTTCTTCGTCATAAACCGGGTATCGATTTCGTATAATCTATACGTGTCTGTACTGATTGTAGAATAAGAAAAATGTATTTCAAACAGTCCAAACATTTTCACAGTACTACTATAATAATATTCCTCGTTATATATCCACACTTATACGCCCATATTAAACACTACTCAGTTCTGTTCCTGTATTCAAACCGGAACACATTTCCTCTCCGTCATTCATTCTAGATCTTAGCTATCGGCAACTGAATCCATTGGATACAATTCCAGAAGAACACACACATCAGTTTTAAACGGATTAATTTTCGTCATTCAGATATTGCATATCGGTGAGAGATTATGCTCGATCACAATGGATACATGATTTGATCAAATCTTCTAATATCGACAAAAGTCAAACGTTCATGCTTTCAATAGGATTTTCAATATTTCAATATTTCAATCGCCAATCGCTACACGCAGCTTTCAAATTATCTACACTTAATATTAATTTCGTACTCGGTCACTCATTATCTGTACAGCCTAATCCACTTGCCTGAATATACTGTGAGAACTCATCGATGATTGTTTAATGATAATGTTTACTACCCAGCCTACATCCTGCAAGTCGTACTTCGTTGAAATTCATTCAACAAGAAGTGAGACGAGAACCGTTAATTTTCTTAATTTTCTTCATAAAATACAAAATGTACAACAACACTTTTGCTCGTATACTATAATCAAAACCAATGATCACATTTATAAATTTTATATAAAAAACATATTTTACGCCAAGTTAGAAATTATAAAAACTCAGCGCTTTCAGACAAGCTCTTACCGTAAATTATCACCCGACCGAAAGTTAGAGTACAGTTTCACGAACCACACTACGGCTTGCTCACTTCTTGAATCAATTGAAAGTGTCGGAGAAGAGGTACAGCTAAAAATTGTCTGATTACGTATAAAGAAATGAAATCATCAAGATTGAGATTTTGAATTAGAATTGTGACTTTATTCCATGTTGAAGTTTGTGAGTCGACACTCTTCTCCGTAGAAAACTTTGAGATGTATGAAATAAATTTGAAGTTGTATCTTGCACGTCTGTATAAAGTTGGTATTTTCGTTTGTACAGTACTAATGTGCATACGCTAATTTTCATATTCGAAATTGATCTAATTGATATAATTTAGTTGGTTGAAAAACCATGACTCAAAAATAATAATAAGAAAAAAAACTGTGCCTAATTATTAAAAATTATTACAATTTGGTATCCGCTCGCCCTCCAATTTACATAACGAATAGAATTTAATAAATAATTTAATACATTCGATAGAAATTTAGTAGCTAAGCCTACGCACACTTGGAATACACATCGAAGTAATCTTGTGAGTGGTAAAATGACGAAAAACATTTTGGTCATGCACGCACTAGGTCGTAAATTTCAATTTACATACAGTATATATATATATATGTACGAGTAATGTGTAGACGCGATTCTCTTCCCATTCAGATACATATACATATACACACACGAGGGTTTGTGTCTTTCTGCTGGTTTTGAGTACACATTTTTTTCGGTATGCATTTCAATACCTGTTTTGATATAGAACATCCCACAGAATTGTTTAAATTCTCCAACAAATAACAGATTTTTGTTTTCTCTCTTTTTATGTAGACCTAACTTTCTTCTATAATATGATGATAGTCAGAAAATGTGTTCTAAATATTTTTCTCATCTTTTCATCTTTTCGTCTCATCTTTGCCTTTTCTTTTTTTTTTTGCAATTTTTTTGTCTTCATATTTTTCTCAAAAATCTAAATATCAATTAGAAATATTTATTCAAATTGATCGATAAAAAAATTGATGGAAAACTTTTAAATTCTTATAGATTGGTTTGCTACCATTTAGCAGAGTAGGTCTTTGCGTACATATACAAACTCTTTTAAGTCTCTCGCCCAGATAATTCATTCTATTACAAATATTAATTTTTTTTTTCAATCTATGTACTACCCAAATATCCCAAGGTGGAGTGAAAATTCTTATTTCCGCACCCTGTGCGGGAGATTTGGGTTAAGCATATTATTCCAAATCCCCTAAGGCTCTGCTACTTTGTTCCGTATAAAACGTCGCAAGTATTTCTTTTTCTTCTTTAAATGGCTTTCTCTGAATCACCCTGTATTTTATGTTATGCAGGTAATTGGACTTAATAATCTCACAAGTTTCTCCACTAGGTAGCATAGAGCGTGAGCAAGCGATAAATCCAACGACAATATTGCACGACGGGTCGTAGGTACGGGCTCACCTGCGCGTTAGGCAAAATAATCTCTCTTTTTAATTTTCTTTATCTTTTTCACAGTGAGGAATGAAACTTCTCGGGAGATTTCAGAATAATGAGACACATTATTAGAAAAGATTAGATATTTAAGCATATTTATGAACAATATACCGTATATATAGGAACAACCACACGTATTACGCGGGTGAGCCGAACGCAATTTGGATCGTTGTATTCATGCCACTTTTACCAACTGCTGATGCTACGTATTGAATAACTCGTTAGATATACAACATATTGATGTTCTTAAAGTATGGTAGTACCTAGGATCACGCGTGTCACGTATACAACATTGCTAAATTTATATACATACAGTACAATACAGTTACAGAGTAGTGTCACATTTAATATTAATTAGATAATATTAATAATTTTACAACTGTAATTATTTCATTCTCTTCTTTTTTTTTTAATAGTGATGATATATATATCATTCATTATTCACTCATCTCCGTACCAGCTAACAATTCCTACTGACCTACTTTTCCTAAAATTTACTCGTGTTTTTATTATTTATATTTATATTTATTATACTTAATCTTAATTCTGTTTACTATACTTAATATTATTGATCATATCGTTCATTATTCAATATCCATCGTCGTAGAAAATAATAATAATAATAATAATAGATAATAATGATGATAATAATAATAATAATCGCAAATATCTATCGTATAATTAGCGTATGTATCATTATTAATTAATTAATAATATATAAAAGTAACATAACAGAGAGACACAAAACAAAAAAAATTTACATACCGGGCCTCCCATTGGTCAGTCAGTCAGTCTGTGGATTCTCTGAGCCTTTTCAGAAGGCACAAAGTTTGGAAAATAAGAAAAAAAAAAGTAGAAAAACAAAAATAATAATAAAAATAGGATAATAATAGAATAGAAAAAATTGAAAAAAAAAAATAATGAAATTACTTTTACCATATTTTGCAATGGATCGATTACCAAAGGACTGATTAGAATGGATAATATTTTTCTTTCAAATTGCAAACATAAATTATTTTTCGGTTCAATAATGTACTATAACTTGTCACACCTAGGTATCGGTGCGATTACTACCTGTATTGATGCGTACGAGGTAGAATTAATATCATAGCAATATTTGCCATCACTGACTGACTCTGTCATCCTAAACACTACAGCTACATGTGTACAAAGGAACAAAAGTCTCGGTACTCGATATTTGGCACAGATTAAACAAAATTCAATAAAGAAAATTACACAGCGGACGCGGTGCGCAAAAATTCGTATGTGAATAAAACGCGTATCGCTACCACCATCATATATATCACCTACAATACTTCTTTTTTTTTTATTATTACATCCTTAATGTGTGTCAAATATTAAGTATGCATATTTTGATTTTTTGATTTTTTTGTTTTTTCGTTTTTTTCTTCTTTTTTTTTTTGTGGCTTTTAACAATGACTGAAAACATTGAGAAACATATCCTTCTTTTTTTGTCATAAGTTTTCTGTAACAACGTAAAAAAAAAAAACGTAAATATCTTATAATACAGCGTATTCTTAATAATTAGGAATATTATTGGTATAATAATATTAATCTTAAATCTAGAACCTTATCGGAGAAAAACACTTTTAGCTCGATCAGTGAAAACATAAAAACAATCGTCCATCGAGCGAGATTCAGAACAGGAGCTTGTTCCTTGTTAATTCGTAGAATATTATATAGAAAAACCGGAAGTATTTACAAGAGGAAAGATTATAGGTATATGTATACGATTGTGTAGTGTTTGTATGTAATAGTAATAAATACAGAATGATCTACTTCTCAACTTCAATTTGCGAAACTCAATTTTCTATGCAATAGACAAATTAAAACATTGTCATTGAAACTGACAAATACTGCGTTTGGACTCTGGGCCGAGTACCATTTTCCCCATTAGACAATGTGAACGTTTGAAAGATATGAAGAGTCACTTCTCTAGTCGCTTGAAAATTAGCAATGAGAAATTGGCATTTTTCAACAATTATCAAAGATATATTATTGGATCGCAAAGTTAAAACCACTTTGCTGCGAGTCAATTCCCTGCTAAAACTGGTTGGATGAAATACACTTGTTTCGAGACGTGGAACAATCTCCAGAGGAATCAACGAGGTGATTAAATACCAGAACTTTGTCGCTAATGCAAAGAGTACTCCAACCACAGTTTAATAAATCATGACCCATATCCAACGCGCTCGTAAATTTATGATATACATATTTTCAATACTGTGTAGCGAGTTTAGATTCCTGTTTATGGCTCATTATTCATCAAAATGTCCCGAAGTATCCTAAAGAATTCAATATGAGTTACACGATTATTACCAAAACGCAGTATATAACTTGACAAAAATACAAAACTGTAAAAATGAAGAGAAAGAAAAATAAAGAAGGGAGACTAAATTGCATATAATTCATAGTCTGGCAAATAGAGTAGTGAAAACAACGACAACAAATTTGTTGACAAAGTTATCGGCGAAAGTATTTAAGTAAAGTCAATGTACTGGGATCGTAGGGTATTAATGTTTTGAGCGTGGCGTGATGGAGGATCACGAATGTTTCACAACTATTACACCTGGTCGCTGCTGGGTTTGCTGTTGCGAATGGAACTGAAGGAAGTTGTTCATGTCTGCTTGTAGCAGTCGTTTAGCCGTCGTCGCAGGTACAACGGCCGGTTTGTTCGTAAGCGCCAACGGCACGTCCTGCGCTGGTTCGTCACTGAACAAGTGATCGCCTTCTAAGTGACGTATCGCCTCGACGATTGTTTCCAGATTCTGACGTGACGTCGTGTTGGCGAGATATAGCCTCGCCTGGGGCGTTCCATCGTCCAAAGAATTTGCTGGCGAGGGCAACCTGAATGGAAAAGAAGATACTTGTAGCATTCTAAACATTCTGCAATGAACAAAAATCTGTAAAGTGTAATTGTTGTAGATGCGGACCTTTCGACCTCAACTTTGGGTTCAGCCTTCATAGCAGCCTCGAGTACGCTAGGTAATCGCTGAGGTTCTGCCGGTGGAGAAAACGGTCTCGTTGGACTCGTTGATATAAATTGTGGAGAAACGTTCTTAAAGTCAGTCGGCGTCGCTCCGTACGTCACATGCGTCGGTGAGAAAGCGCCGAGCTTTTGTTTCGTGGGTGTGGTGAAGACTTGGGCTTGAGTGAAAGCGACAATTTTGGGGGTAGTGGGACGGGAAATTTCCTCTTTTATGTCTTCCGGTTCCATTTCTGGGGGCGAAGGAGACGGGGAAGGACTTGGATCCGGCGTTGTGGTTTCAACAGTTTGTGTCGAACCTACAGGAGGTAAGCTGACTACGGATACAACTTGCAACGAAGCTACCGCGTCTTCGGTTTCCTGAGCCATTACGTTATCCGTATGCTCTATCACCTGAAAATTGAACGGAACAAGATTATTCATCGGTCCCCCAAGGAAAGCAATCTCCAATATCTCAAAGATCATATCATCGCACAAACCTCGTGTGGCTGATAAGCGATCAGTTGATTATCCCTGAATCTCTCCGGGTATATTTGACTCTGGATAGCCCTCATCTGTTCCTCTATGCGCAGCCTCGCTCGTCGTTCTCTTTCTAGCTGCCGCCTCAAGTCGGCGACTTCGCTGCTCGAGACAGAATGTGCCTCGGCGGATAGTGTGATCACCGACAATGGTTCGGGAGACATACTTCCCAATCCTTCGTCTCCGCTCTCGTTCACATGCATAGGCAAACTCACAACGACTCCTGCGAACAAATGGGAAAGATACTCTTTATTTATTGTCAGAGCTCCTCGATCGAACATAGGCGTGTACAGGGATATATGAGTTCTGCGTGTCTGCTTTCCACTGCGGAATTATTCCATCCGCGTATTTCTCTAACGAAGATCAAACGATCATATAGTAGTAGAAAACTATAAAATAGTAACGGTATATTTGATATTGGATTTCTCGATGTGCTTTCTTCTCCATACTGGTAATAACAAAGAGACAAATAGGAACGCTGCTCGTTAGGCCACCTCGGTAAAAAGAGTTTCGCACTCGTTTTATTGAAGCTGATCGTCTGATGGCTATCATTTCCGCTTCCCGTATACACTCTCCCCGTCTAATTACGAACAACGTATCTCTGCAGTCTCTGTGTCGCCTAAGGTATTCTATCTCCCCGGGGCACGTGGACACGTCCGTACGTGCCTTCTTCTCAATTATTTCATTCTACGTTACGTTGCATCGTGTGTGTCAAAGAAAATTTGCTGATTATGAGGGACCGCTTCGTCGTGTTCGTCCACCCAGCGACCCTAAGGGCTCAGATAATGCAGTGCCATTCGTTATTGGTGTAACGAGTGTTGGCTACGACGATGCACCATGACCAGGATGGGAGTGGACTTGGACGAACATGAACGTGATCGGTGAGGCTTACCCTGGTTATCAGCCTTGCGTTTTTTGATCGGGACATCGCCACCCTCGTGTTGATTGACCAATCGTTTGAGTTGACAGTTTTGTGATAATAGCTGAGTCTTTTCTTGTTCCAATTGGTAAATGTATTCTGCGGTCTGCTGCAATATCGCCGCCTGTAACATATGAATATAGGAAAAAATGAATAAATTGGAGCAAACAGCTTAGGCTTACGATTAGTCTGAACTAGCGTAACACTTGAGATACAATCTTGGGAAAATTCATTGTGTGTCCCGGACAGATGTGTTATTCTCTATATGTATAATATTCGTGTGTTGATAATCTGACGAAAAAACAAACAGTCGGGTCTGGCAAATTACAGTGTCTCGTATACGCACGTAGCGAACATCGGTGTTAATGTACAGGAAATTCTGAACAAACTCCATGTCGTCGAGTCAGATCGAGTAGATTACGAGACTGCGGCACATTGTAACGTGGAACAAAACCACGAGGAGCTAATCGCCCGTATCTCCCCTCAATAATATTTGTCCGCGAACACATCAACTCCGCAACGTCATAAATAAGCAATGAATGTGTCCAAATTTGTTCCAAGTACTTTTTAAACAATGATGAAATAAATGTCGGCTCATTGTACCCGTGGTATTTAATCGACCACGCTGCACTTCTTGCCCATGCGATCTTGCGATTGGGGTTCTTTTTCTACGCCGTACACGAAACAGGGGTGTTTGGGGGTCTTCGTGATGGCAGCCGCGCGATGAAATGCTCAAAGTTACGACAGGTGATTCGTCTTAATACTACATGGCGTTCGTAGAATTCTAGTGACATTGCATTTTTTTTCTAATTCTGATAATTCCCCGTTACCTTCCGAGCTGGTTCTGTACACTCGAATCGCATTTTCTTTTCCTTTTTTTTTTTTTGTTCGTGGCATGATAAACCCGGGGTTATTACCGGATCTGAGGCTCCAACGGTGGCGAATTGAATTGAATTGGTATTTTTTTTAACGCCTCGGTTACATTACAACGCTACGTACAATTTTTTTACACGACGATTATTCGAAATTGAGGGACAATCGTAAAACGTGAGGATGACACTACTGACGTAGTATTCTGTAGTATTTCGCACGATGTTGTAAACCGCAGATTATGATACGACGCCATATCGGCATCGGGTATCACGTGTGGTAAACAAGAATGACCTCGAAAAGGGTTGACGAAAACAAAGAGTAAATGGATACTGTAGGCCTGGGGGCCCCGAATACCGGGTACCAGGTTTCGATCGCGTTTCGCACCTGCCGAGAGTCGACAGGTGGTCGATGAACAGATGCCGCCAGAAGGGTGTACGCTGTCTTTTTTCTTTTCCTTTTTTTTTTCTCGTAATTGCAGTCACTGAGATGGAGATTTTCATTGAACTGATACCCGCCACGTCACCGAGGACCCTCATGTCTCGTCGTAAACTTCTATCTACATCGTAAATCTCACAATAAAAGGCGGTTGGACGACGAACCTCGCGACACGTTCCGCACTCTTGAATTATCCGATGCGGACGGAAAAGAGTTCGTCACCTTGTTGCGATTTGTTTTGACATATCTGGGATCAAGTTTTTTCAAATTATGCAATGATCGATACAACACGAAGACGATATCGATTTATGCGTGTGCTTTATGACCGCGTTTCATCCTTACGATTGAAATATTGCAGCCCACGAAGAAATGACGTTCGAATACGGCAGACACCGTGGCGATTTTTCATTTTTGACTACATCAGCTGATTATATTCTGAAACATGATCCGCTAAATAGCGAGAATCGCCAATCGTGCACATTCCTGATAATCAAATGTCCAGCAACGAGAATAATTACAATAGCTCATTGTGTTGTGTAGTTTTAACGAGATCAGTGGCTGATATTTAAGCGGAGTTCGATCGTTCCAAGAAAAGGAGGAAAGATCGTTACAGGAGCAACGCGTATGGAAACTCAGTTGAAAAATGTAAGAGTCGTTAAATCGGTATCGGTAAAGGCAGGGTAATCATTCAGACCGGTGGTAATTCACTTTGATTTTATTCCCCGTATCGGGTTCGTTCGGCGTTCGGAAACCCTACGTGAAATGTCACGATTGAAATACAAACACGTCGTAATGTCGGGCATGTTGAATATCTGATAAACCCTACTACCTCCAGTTTGCAATTCGAGATCATTAATCCGGGGAAACCCATCGAACAAAGTCAAGATCCAGACGCATATCGATTCTGAATGCTGCTAGTTCGGTTCCGATGAGGTAATTTCGCTATTTCAAGTTCACTAAAATCAGCAACCGACGTGTTTGTATCATTGAATTTGAACTCAGATTCTCATAGTCATATAAAATCTTCAGGTATGACGAACCCTAATCATGGTGGCCACTATAAAGAGTTAAAAAATAATAATTCCTGACTTTTCCTGACCAAAGTATCATTTTTCCCTGACTAAAATTCCAACGAATTGGTGGTTATTCAAGTATGTGATAAATGATTCTCTGAATCAATGGTGAAAGAAAAATCATTTTTGAGAATACTTTTTTTAGTTACAGTTTATACAAGTTTTGCTACAACTTTCATTCATTGAGATTTCCACGCGAGGGAGAGAAAAAATCGCTGGGCATCTTTCATTCTGCCTTGTTTTGTATCATCATAAAATCCCTTTACTTTTCCTTGACCACTGGCTACCATGCTAATTGTACAAAGGCAATATCCAGCATTATTTTCATCATTTTGCATATTCGAGTTCAATCAACCTGCACGAAGCGATTTATTGTTTCAAAATAATGTCGAAAGGTGACGTCCTACTCGAAGAATATTGCACATGCCTACGAGTCATGTAGCAACGTTTTCACTTTTCAAAAATCCAGAGTAAAAGGTTAATTGTGATTATTGTGATTATAATTTACAGGGCTCCCGAAATAGATTTGAATTTCACCGATAAAAATGAGAAGAGTCAAGAGTACGACTTGGAAGAGGTGATCAACAAGAACGTGAGCACGAACCAGAAGTTTTATCACAAGATCGTCTATACCAATGTCTTCCTGTTCGTCGTTCTGCACACGTGTGCTTTCATCGGGGTTTACCACTTCCTGGTCCACGCCAAGATTCTGACACTACTATGGTGTGAGTAAAGATTGTTTTTCAATTCCAACTATCGTCTTATCTATAAAAATCTGTCTTTCAGCGTTTTTCCTAGCCTTCTGTTCCGGTGAAGCGATAGCACTGGGAGCTCATCGCTACTATTCTCACAAGAGTTTCAAGGCGTCGACGTCCCTCAGAGTGGCCATGCTAGTGTTTCAATTAATTGCCGGACAGGTAAGAATGACCCCGAGACTCTAATATCCGCATCAAGTAGAACCGTTCAAACATCAAACTTTTATGAATCGAGTGCCTATGTGCCAATTTCGTTAAGTGGAAGAGTAGTTATTAACGCGGCAGGACATTCGAACGGTTCTGCTCATCATTCGCTAATAACACAGGGGAGAATGACATCACGTTGACGTCTGAAATCCTCAGTAATTTTTCAATTCCTCGTCCGTTTCCTCAATCGCTTTTAAATAGCAAAGATGGAGAGAAGATTGCCTGACATTATGCTTTGATACCACAGAACAGCATGTACACCTGGGCGAGGGACCACAGAGTCCATCACAAGTACAGCGACACCGATGCCGACCCCCACAACGCATCGAGGGGCTTCGTCTTCTCCCATTTTGGTTGGTTACTGTTCAAGAAACATCCCCTGGTCAAGGAAAAGACCAAATGTATCAACGTCTCCGATCTCCGCGATGAGAAGCTCCTGATGTTCCAACACAAGTGAGTTTTATTTCCTGTTTCCTGACTTGGTGGTAAAAAATATACGAATGATCGTCAAATTTTCAGCCACTACGTTCCGTTGTACATCGTAATCGGATTTCTCTGTCCAATTTTCATCCCGGTTCTCGTTTGGAATGAGAATGTCTGGACTTCGTTCTTAGTCTCGTATTGCTTTCGGTACGTGACCATCCTCCATCTGACTTGGAGCGTCAATTCATTCGCTCACATGTTGGGTTCGAGGCCGTACGACAAGTGAGTATTCGTGTCGTTTCGCCGAAAAAAAAAAACGTTCAGCGATTACAGCCACATTTCATTGGTAAAGGGTTACAGCAATACCGTCTAGTTGAAGAAGGCATACAAATATCCGATGTAAGCATACAGATTGTAATTCAGCTGTACGATTTTCTGCATCAGCAAAAGTTTTTGGCTATAATAGGGACCGAGCGTGGAATCGACAGTGGCGCCAAATCAGCCTCTACAGGTCATATCTGTCCCCAGCCGCAGCGAATTTCCTACCAGAAGCACAACATGAACCAATGGCAATGAATTGTTCTGCCGGTGGCAGCATTTCAGTGGCTTTTCTCGATATTTCTGTAGATGTCTTATCATACAACGGAAATAGTATATTATGCTCCAAGGGAAGGAAGCAGGCGTCTCTTGTCGCGCGCTGATTTTGCAGAAAGAATTGCAATTCGAGATTGAAGACGAGTTCTGAAAAATGCGCGAGCCAAAACGCCTGCTTCCTTCCCATGGCACATATCTTATTTTCTGTAACATATGCATTAAAAACGAGTGAAAGTGAGGTTAGAACCACGAGAACGGCGTTCTCCACTAGTGGCAGCACTTTCTTGGTTTATTTTACCGTTACTATGGTTAAGAGAGTTTTTTTCCCCGGTCAAAAAACTGTGACTACATCCCGTCAAGGAGGTCAAAAAACAAGAGTTTTTAATGCATGTGTGGTAGAAAGACACTTCTTCGGTTAAAAACTCTGTGTTTCGAGGAAAATATTAACAAATGACCGCCAGTCCGCCTCTCAACGTTGATACAAGGCCCTGCGGCTGGGGACATGTTTGGTCATTAAGCGGCGCCACTTGTGTAAGCTCTTGGTCCCTATAATTTTCGACTGTAACCATATTGCTGTATCGTCCACACCATGTTCTTCGGCGCTGTCGCGGCTGGAAAGAGCCGGACGTCACATCATCGTCGAATTTCAAATTCCGCAGGAGACTCGTAGCCACGGATTCAAACCTGGTCGCAAGTTTTACCGGGGGAGATGGATGGCACAATTACCATCACAGCTTCCCGTGGGACGCCAAGGCGGGCGAGTTCGATATACGCGGTGGTTTCAACACAAAACTGTTGATGAAGTTCGTCGAATACGGGTTCGCATCCGATCTCAAGACCGCCTCGGACACGGTGGTCGAGGGGCACACGCGGAGACACGGAGACGGGACGCACCCGATCATACCCCCGAATAAGAAGGAGGAAAGGGATTTCGGGAAGATGAATGAAGACTCTGCAACGGAGGAAAATGTCCCGAAAACTGATTAGGCTCGACCTTTGAATGTGAAATGATCAAAGATTCGTCGAGATATACTGAACCGATTTTTACTCTGATCCCCCGTGTACCTTCCTCGTCAAAGCTAACGAGCGTATGATACCCTTATTTTCTTCACTCCGTCTTTGATACCGAAGATGATTTTTTTTTATTGTACTTTGTAACGAATCTGGTTGGAATCGATGAAAGTCGGTTCCGAGTATATATTATGAGAACAAATAACCGAAGTTTCCTTATCCCTCCCTATAGTCACAATTATTTTCAGTCCCATAAGATATACTTGTAACGTGGGGTCATTTTGACCCAGTGTGACTGTGAAGGGTTATTGATGTTGTAATCGGAGATTCATGTAATAATAACATGCTTAATATAATTGCAGTAATTTATATGATTTTGGAGTCCTAACCGCGCCTTGAATAGTGAAAATCGACACCGACGTCGTGGTCGTGGTCGTGGTCG
Organism: Euura lappo; assembly: GCA_018257835.1. Taxonomy (NCBI): domain Eukaryota; kingdom Metazoa; phylum Arthropoda; class Insecta; order Hymenoptera; family Tenthredinidae; genus Euura; species Euura lappo. The sequence goes on from JAEUYN010002170.1 coordinate 45,742, forward strand.
TAAGCGTTGTCGTCACACGCGATAAGCATTTGCATGCGCGTCCATGACATCACCCAACCTCTGGTTGCAGGCGGGCGTGTGACCAAAATGTGCTAAATTTAGCCTACGGACTAAAAGAGAATTAAAGAAAAGACCGCCATAGCGCATTCGGTTTACTCGTGCAAATTCGCAGAAGGCGTCCAACAATAATATTATAAGCGGCGACCGGATGTAGCTCGTCGTTTTTTTCTCACTCATTTCATTTCTTACGCATCTTTATACACAGAGAGAGAAATAAAATTAAAAAATGAAACAAAACTTGAGCAAAAAAAAAAAACAACAACCCGAACATTCCACTGCTGTGCAATCTTCGCCCTTCTCTCTGTACCTACTAGCATCTGCCAACCAAGACATCCTCGTCGGATTACGTTTCGGTGGGATGAAAGTTTCTTCATTTTATTCATCCTCTCTCCTTCCTTCCTCACATTCTGCTTCTTTCTTCGTGTAATTAACTTAACGCATATATTTCATCTAAAAATATTGCAATTAAGAAAAAAAATAAAATTTGCAGTACCTATTCGAAAACCTCCGTTTGACTGTCACAGTATATATTACATATATAATAAAATGATGATAATCACAATATATTTCATATCCTATAATGTGCAGATAAATATTAGGTACTGAACGCCATCTGTAACTAAACTTTGGTAGTTACACGGTCCAATATCTCCACCGGCAATTCGGGTTTCGCGGATAAGAATAATCGTCATTTTATACAGGATTAAATCACGACGATATATATGAAAAAAAAAAAGAAATGAATAAATTTCTGACAATGATCAAACTTTGTGTAATAAACAGTGGGATTTCAAATTTGTTCTCCCTTATCACTCCTGCGTAACCGCACCGGGTCTGAGGCTAATTTTATTCGCGAATATGTGTCTTATATTACCGGGTATAGAGTAGAGTAGAGTAGAATCTACTACCGCCGAACCAAGTTTTCGGAGGAGGGGCTAGCCTAGATAAATGTGTAGAAGCGATTTATACACGTGGGTATAACGTTTTATCGTACGAGTGTAGTATAGGTAACGCCGGGCCTACGGTCGACTCGTTCTAAGTTGTCCCGCACGTGCCGAAATATTGCAAATATCTATGTCCCACAAAGCGACCGGGCCAAGGCTATTCTTTCGCATAACGTGATAGCGGCTAATTGAGTTTTCGTTTGCAATTACGGTATACGCGCAGCAGCGTGGTATTACCACCGTCACACATGCACATGGACAAACCGCGCGCGTATAATCCCACGTTGAACAAAAGCGGTAATGACATTAAGGAGCAAAAAGAAAAAAAAAGAAAAAAAAAGAATCACATTCCGAGTCCAAAACACAGCTTACAATTAATGAAACTCATCCTATTCCCACGTCCGACAAGAGATTATATTTTATTTACTGCACACACAACAATCTAGTTGTGCGTGACTTTGCGAAATGTTTTAAATCGACCTATTGCATGACCGGCGATTATTTATTTGACAAGTTTTACACATTTTTCCTATTATTTTTCTGGGGGGATAAGAAAGAGAGAAAAAAATAAAATAAAATAAAATATTTGACGTCAAGGTCGAGATACTAGATAGTGTCGAATAAATTTTTCGAGAGCGGTGAACTTGGTTCAGGAAATCGCCGCAGCCCCTAATGACACGGGAGGGAAATGACAACGAACTATATCCCGTTGTTTTATTTTCTGCACTGAGCATTTTCCACGATCGTAACCATGCAAATACCTACGTTCGAAAGAACCGGGTGAAACTGCCCACAGCAAACGTCTGTCGAGTTCCTGTCACACCGTTATCGTCACTAACGCGATGGGGTCGGGGTCTCTCTTCCATTAATCGAACACACTAGTGTACAAAACAAGTTTACACACTTTGCAGAGTACTTTGTTATTTTGTCCGGTGGTTATATCGCCTACAACTACAGCGCGCACTCGTTTATCAGAACTTGTAAAACACGGCGAACCCACCGCTTGATATTTTATTCAGGTACGAGCAACGATGTCCCTCCGTCCTACCGGATATGGTGATCTATTATTTCGCAAAGCGTTCAAGGTTTCTTTTCGCGTTCAATTCGAGTAGGCATAACGGTAAAGACGTCTTTATACCTGCATCGAGTACTTCTTTTTTTTTTTTATTCCCTTGTTCGGTGACCAATGAAAATCTTTTCGCATTGTTGGCAAGTAATCCTAAATACATTTAAGGAGGCTCCCCGGGTTCCTTTTGTGGCAACACATCCCTCTGCCGACCTCCGTATATACACGGAACGGAATAAATACCCGGTATAGTAAGAAAGATCAGTGGCAGTAGGGACAGCCGTGGCAGCTGCTACGGAGAACCATGGGCCGGGGGATATATATTCTTCTTCCTGCTCTTTCTACTGCACTTTTTACTCGTGGGCAGAAAGAACGATTCACGAAATACGCCACGGAGTGGGGATAAGACCGGGACCACCTGGCTGTATCTTTACGAACAAAGAAACGCCTTCGAGAAACACGTACGACTCCCTTTGTTGTTGTTCTCAGTCCTTATCATTACATCGATAAATATTGATAAAAGAAATTAGAACTTAACGGATATATCGCAGTGTCCAATAATTTCGAGGCTCAGACGAAGAGCTGTGAATCGAGAAAGCTATTAAAGACATCTCGAAATTTCATGTTTGTGTGTTAATATTGAAAAGACATACCGAGTTTTCAATCACTATATCTGAATATCGATATGGTTCTATTAAATTTATGAAACTGTTTTGGAGATTGAAAACATACTGTGATTATTTTTTGGTTTTCAGTGACAAGAGGTATTTCAGTCAATTATCAATAATCCATTCATTTAAAAGCGTAAAATGTTCATTTTTTGGTTGATTCTGCAATATTTTATGATCCGATTTAGCGATTATTGTAGCAGTGGAAACCCATTCTTAAATAAAAGTATCATGAATTTTCATATCATTTGAGTATTCAGCCGAATTTTCGAAACATTCTGTACATGAAATTTAGTATAATAATCTTGGCAATGAAATTTCAGAATGATTTTCATTTTTCAAAACTGTTACATGAATATTCAATTATCGAAAAATTTGAATTTTAATATACAAAAAGTATGTGTTAATTGCTTCACATACGTTTTAATGAAACTTAATACATAAATTTCTAACAGTGTACGTCAACGGGGTTAAATAATAACTCAATTCCGTGTAAATTAATGATAATAAAATAGCCATCGGATGACAGTCTTATCGCCTTTTAAAATCCCTCGAAGGATGCGAATGCGGTATAACGCCGTGAGGCAGCGCGCCACTCGGTGACTCTCCGATCGTCGGACCGGTGGACCTCGGCTTAAATACAGCTGAGCGGCGTGGCCCCGTGTAAAAAGGACTTTGGGCTGACGCTCGTCTCGCGGGAACCCGCGGCATTCCACAACTGGTTAGTTACTACGAGTCCGATATCGTGGAGGGGTAGAGCGGACGGATTGACTCGATCGGCGTCTCGCTCGGGCCCGCGGCTCCTCCTCTCCTTTCCTCCTCCTCATCCTGTACCAGCGGCTCGGAGGAATGAAATTGCGTTCTTCTTGTTGCACCGGCATTCCAGAGGCCCTCCGCCGTCGGAGTCGGCTAGGGCCTGGCCCGGCAGCTCCGTTCACTACTTTACTTTTACGTAGGGCAATAGGAGCTCGAGAACCCGTACCTACGCCGGTCTTTGTTGGTACCGCGAGAGTTTACGATCATATCGGACGCACCGCAACGCCGGGAATAACTCTAGGCCATTTTTAGCGCGGTTATGCAGCGGAAGCGTTTATGATACGGGATCGGAATAAAAACTAACTCGTAATTTTAGACTTTGGGTATAAAGCCGAATGTGGGTCAGCTGAATTCCGCGATCGTCTGCAGCGTTCTGCATATGTCATTCAAGCGCGATGAATGCCGAAGATTATTTCAGGAGTTTGACACCGTGTCGTCCCTCGATTTCGATCTGTTCGAGGACCGGAAATGTGTCCGGGTCTCCTCAGAGGAGCCGGACAAATTTTATCGGTCAATTTGTATTCCGTGAGCGGTAGGGCAAAAGTTGACAAATGGATACGGAAAGAAAGAAAGAAAGAAAGAAAGAAAGGTAAATTCTTTCCGTATTCAAAATTGAATTCGTAAGAGTCTTCGGTCTTCAATATGGCGCGAAAAGACGTCTAGAAATTCGGAATGTGTAAAAACAGCGATTAAGGGCTCGTTATTTAATCTAATCGCCTCTAGGCGTGCATAAACTCTTTACGAGAGGCTATTTGGGGCGAGGAAGATGATAATTGATAGTAACACGAGCAGCGGTATCAACACCGGCAACAAACAACAACATTTCTTCATAAATAGAACGGCGGTTCGCGGCCCCCACCGTCCCCACGTGGTTCATCCCTCATGCGATAATTACAGCCATTACCAGGAGGACCGGGGAGGCATTAATTTTCAGTAGCGTCCCCCCTGCGCCGAACTAACGAAAGCACATAAAATTAGCATCATCTTCGTAGTTTTTTTTCTTCTGTTTTTTTTTTTTCTCTTGCAAGTTACGGCTAGCTCCGAGATACCGTCTGCGGGATACGCGCTCTTCGTATCGTACCTTTTTCGGCATAACTACTCTGGCTGCACTTTTGCACAGACGTTGGCTCGCTACGTCCGTTAATTTAATTTAATATATTATTAAATGTTCCGCGTGGTAAATTGAGAGAGAAATATATCGCAAAATTATCCCAGTCCGTTTTTTTCAAGTGGCACGTGATTCATGCACAGTCTTAAGTTCGATCGACCGGTGTTGCGATATTTGGCGAAATTCGATCCGCCGACAAATAACTCGGGTTGAAAATGAATTTTGTTGAAAAAAAAATACAGGAAAAAATAGTAGTACAAAAAATTTAGCACCGAACATGAAACGATGCGAAAACGCGTAAAGTTAATATTATTGTTGTCCAGTGTGGGACGAAGGCTGGTAATAAGATCCTAAAAAATGCTGATCCTCCAACGACGCCGAAGCAGAGAAATGAGAGCTGTTTACTTTTTTTTCTTATTTTTTTTTAGAAACTTCTTCCAGGAACGAAACACCCGCAGTTTCGTTTCATTTTTCTTTGCTCCCCGCTTTTAATACGCAAAACAGTTTACTTTGTAGTCGCCGATCGGCGATTATGCAAAACGACCGCGAGAACTTATTATTGAGAAATGCAAAAACGACAGCGGATTTCTAAGCACCTAAAATTTTGCACACGACTTTTGAAAATAACCGTGTCGAAGAGACACAAGGTTATTTTTAGTTTTACAATATTCTAAGCCGTTTAAAACAGCCTCGTAATTACAGACTGGCGCCAATGATTTACGTACTCCTTTGTGACCGGGGTTTGTTCGTCCGCATCTGTTGCGGTATGTTGCGCGGGTCAGGCGTCGCGGCGCCAGACGACGTCGCAGGACGATTAACAAACGCCGTGTCCAAAAATACACGTGAAACCGTCGGAACACCTCCTCCTTCGCTTCGAGAACTTCCACGAGCGACGATAAAGAAAAAAAAAAGAACGAAAATTCGAGTCTGCTCAATCGGTATAAATTATACTCTGCGGGGGTCAAGGCATCGCTTTTGCTTCATTTATTCAGAGAGAAAGACCCGGTGATGTAAGATCGCGATGCTCGTTTGGGTGATTGGACGCATACGTCTTCTGCCAGCTGCAGAAAGCAACGTAAGATTTGGCACGGACGTTGAGGATAGACCCGGATAACCGATCTCCGGTTCTCAACGTGAGCGTGACAGAAAGTTGGTAGGTCTGCCAGAAGCGGTAAACGCAAGTTAGACCATAAATTAAAGGAGGTCTAGAGTGTCTAGACGCAGTGTTACGTGTGACATTATGAACTGCATAATATTTGGATTAATTCACTTCGTAGGATAACCGCTGAGCGTTTCGTTTGTCGCACGATCAACGTCGGGGAGATAAGAGATCAAAAATTTATGCCGGCAGTAAAAGCCGTGTAAAGCGCTAAGTTATCTCACTCAACGTGCAGACGGTCTGAAACGACCCTAGGCGTCACTCAAAAACCACGAGATCATCATCTGACTTGATTACTCTTCTTTCTTTTTGGTACATATTTTTATCTTCTATTGTTTCAGAGCAGTAGCGAGAGTCCGGGTATTCGGCAGGTACAAGCGGATGTATCCGAGAGGCCATTCGAATTCTAACCGAACTCTCTAAATTTGAATCAGTGAATAGTCACTGATCATCAGCGAATAGTCACTGATGCCTCCAGTTATAAGTATACCACTGGAAATCAGTGAAAAGTCACTAATTTATCCAGTGAATTTGAATCACTGATTCAAATAGTGAAATTTTCACTGATTGAATCAGCGAAAATTATTGGTTCTTATATATATTTGATCCGGTTGAAGATATTCTCGAAACGGAAAGACAATATGGTATATTCGACACATTTTTGTTTCGCGAGTCTTTATTGCAAGTAAAGAAAAAACAGACTCCTAACGCAGATGAAACTTCTCCGTCTCCCATCTCGTCGGAGCGAGCCAAGACTGGACGCAGTGAGAAAACCTAACCTACCAAAAGTATAAGGAATTCAATGTAAGACAGTGAACAACAATATTCACACAATTCATTGATTATTTGCAACTAACAAGCCAAATTGTGAAGAATTTTATAAATCCGCATGTGGACTTACGTTATGATTTTTACTGAACAGTTCACGTGGTTGAACCGACGCCCAAATCAGCACGCAACATATGAACGCGAACGATTTGGCGGTTAGTAGGCAGCTCCATGGCGGTTAGAGACTCGGCGTACGCGGCGCCCCTAGCGTTCGTCACAAAAGTCACTGACGAAACAGTGAAGTTATGCACTGGTTTAGCAGTGGTAAAATCACTGCTGAAATGGACTTCACTGATACTCCAGTGAAAAAGGGTTCAAGTCACTGATTCAATTAGTGAAATTTTCACTGATTCAAATTTAGAGAGAAGACTTCCAAGGACTTCCAGGGACTTCCGAAGACTTCCTAAAACTACCATTTGAGTATTTTGAGGAATCTTCGAATTCCAATCGCGGAATTCCAAAGGCTTCCGGGACTAGTGTACGTAGGACTTCCCAAGTGAATAGCCGATTGATAAAAGTTCGGTAAATAGTTGGGACAGTAAATTCACGGCGGGTAAAGTAAAGAGAGGACAGCGCATGTCGCCTGTCATTGCTTGATAAATTACACGGACGGTAATAGGGTATATTACTGCTTTTGAGGTCGAGACCGGCACGGAGAAAAAGTAAAGACTGCACGTTACCGTTATTTCGTGGTAATAGAAGATGATAATAGGAATGACAAAAAAAAATATATATATATTCAACAGAAAAGAATATCGTGATATTTGGGGCGAGACGATGTGAAAGGTCGAAAATTACAAAGAAAAAGATTCTATATAGGCGCAATATCGAATCGCCGATATCGCTGATTCTGGAATCGACAGTCGGAGACCTTCAGCAGATCTCAATTTACTTTTGGGAGAAAATTTCGTTCTGCCAACTTTTCGATAGCGAACGTAGCACAATATCTTCTATCTCTGACGGATATAATGTTATCGCACGGAAGCCACTGAAAAGAGTAGGAAAAATTCCCTGATCCAATTTGTCATATACGCGAGTAACTGATTAACGAACTTGATCAGATTTTCAGGTTTTCCAGAACCTAAGAAACTGCAGATTGTTTCCCATTGTAGAGAAGGAAGTATTTCTGCTGAAATGGGATTTTGTCTCTTTTTTTATTGCCAGAAAAAACGTCCTCCATTAATTTATTACTTTCGATATTTTAAATTAAGAAACTGATAGTTTCATTCTCCTTCGTGACCGCGATTTAATAGTCCTCAACCATTATACGAATCAAAATTTTTTCAGATGTAAGACCATCCTGCGCTCACAAACTAAAAGAATTTGAATACCTAGTTTAAAATAATTTTGCAACAAATTGATCAATGACAGAATTGTTTTGATAAAAAATTGTCCTAATTATTCTTTGAAATTTGAAAACCAGTTTTTTTTTTTTACCGAGCAATTTGAGCCGGAATCAACCGGTGAAATAAAAAATAAATATATGGGTTCTTCAATGTTGAGTGAAAAAGCTTGTTTCTGAATTTCAAAGAATAATTAGAACAATTTTTGCAAATTTTTTGTGTTGTCGATTATTCTGATTAAAAATTATTTTCAACTATCAAAATTATTTTACTTTGTGATAACAGGATGGTCTCACATCTGGCAAATCTAGAAATCCTATGATGGTTGAGGAATGTTAATTATACGTGGATAAGTGGATTTTTCAAAGTTGACTGACTAGAAAATTACCAAGTGTCCACACGACCCGTCACGTCTGTAATTTTTTGCTGAAAAATTAATCACCGCGGTATCTCGTATTAATCTCATTGCTATTTTCACGCTCTTCACTGCCACTCAAGAAGTGTCATAATCTAGCCAGGCACGATACGTAATTAGCATAAACGCATAACTTGGTTCAACAGACTCTGAACGGCTCGTCAAGATTCACCTATCCCAGCACACCTATACATACGAACATAAAACCCGCTGGTATATGTCTTCATCGTGGATGTAACCGGCCCGGCACAATCGCACAAGATCTCGTTTTGGCCCGTTGAACCGCGGTACTCATAATCCTCCGAGTTGTGTAAATCCCGTCGCAGGTACAGCGATCGAAGATGCCAAAGACGACCTGTGCCGTTCGACTCGGTAGAATAATCGATAAGACAGGGGCTAGCCGCTGTTTCCTAGTTGTAATTCTCCCTTCTATCTCTCCTTCTCCGTGACCCAGCCTTATTGACAAGATAGTCGCGGGGATTGACAAGCCACGTTTCACGATTAGGCCAACCTCCTTCCTGCGTTTTCGACTCTATCGACTATCTCGACCATTAATAACGACGCGGTTGGGGCCGAAGTCTCGCCGTTGCACTCTAACGGTTAGCTGCGTCGATTTCCGAGCGATGATCGATAATAAAAAGATGATCGGGTTTGACGAGGATCGATAAGAGGCAATAATTATTCATGAATTCAATGTTAAACGATAATGAGAAAACAGACCGGCGCAGTGGCGGGGAGTCACAGCTGCCGTACCGCCTACGCGGTTTATCGCACTTCCGGTATAACCCAGCGCAACGCGACGGTCGGTAGGTCGATGAGATATGCGAGCAGACAGGATCAGAGAACGTGGAACGAAAAGAATTGAGTTACGATCTTGATTACAAGACCCGAGCTCCAGCCAGTTATTCTAGTCTCCCACAGTGTCGACGCGGATTTACAATCCCGCGCGTTGCGGATGTGGAAGGAAAACCGATAGAAAAAACATCGTTTTTTCTTTTCGCCCTCTTCTCCAGTCTCCTTAGGTTTTTGGAACGGTTGACTATGCCGCACCCCGTCTCTCGGGGGAATTTCTAGATCGAGAAAGAGAGCAGCGGAGATGACCAGGGAGGTGTTTGTTGTTTACCGGATAAACCGTGGCGCCAACGCCCGTGAGCGAGGTGAATCCCCGGGTCAGGGTCAAGGCCAGAATGAATGGCGGGCATAACAGAAGCGCGTGTCATCGCTCCCCGATTACGAGCGATCTTCGTAGTTCATTCTTAACAATTTCTGTTCACCACTTCGCCCCTAAACTACCGTAAGGTTTTGGTGTCTGTGATCAGCCGAACCGAGACTCAAATTTCAATTAACAAAGCCTTCATTCGGCTCGATTCGAATTTGGCGATAATTACTTTCCCCCATTGATTTTAACCAAAAGGGATTTAAAAATGGGAATAAAAATGCAAATTATTCCGTGTGTCGGTACGTATTTCTGACGACCTTGGTAAACCTTGCGCCAGTTTATCCAGGGCCTGTGAACGTTGCACGCGTCCAAGAGCTACGTGATCGAATAAAGTCTATACGCATCGGTCATAAACCGACTGTGTCCCACAGAGACGACACGCCGCGATTCGTAGACCAGAAGCGCATTCACCGCAGCTGTTGCGACAGACAATGATAAACGACGTCGGTATAGATGTGCGACAGACAGGTCACAGGGAACGTGAAATTGAAACAAAAATTTCCTATCGATCAATCATCGTTTTGTACTGTATTTAGATGATACAGGATGGTAGGAAATAAATATCACCGAATCAAGACTCACTCTCTCGTCCGGTTGGTTTACTCTTGTTAGATTCTCGAGCGTCGAGACTCGCGTGGATGTGCCGCTAATTATAGCCGCGCTATACGCCCTCAACGAGGGTCGACGGAGCCTCTTTCTCGGCACATGTCAGTTTCAAGATCCCGCCTGAACTCCCTTCTCGCCGTGAAGAGGAAAAGAAAGCGGCAAAGGAAAAGAGAAAGAGAAAGACACGAGAACGAGAATTAATAATCGGGGAATTTGGTTCACCGTCATTGCAGAAACCGTGGATCGGGAATCGCTCGGTTATGAAAACGTGGCTGTAGGGAGGCCGAGAACGCGAACGGCACGGCGGATGGACGAACGGTCGACCCTGACCTTGACTGTCGGACAAAGACGAGGGAGCCCCTCTCCTCGTTCTCGGTCTCCTTCTCCTTCTCCTTTTTCTCATTCTCGGCTTCTCGGCCCATAATGCAGCGAGACGTGGTGGAACGAGCGAAGGACAAAAAGAGGAATATGTATTCTCGCAGCTAGATGACTGAGTGAGGTTGGATCTAGGGAGTAGTTTTGTGACCTCGGAGAAACGTTAACCCCGTAAGAAAATAGCTCTGTGGTTTATAAATAACTCTGGTATAGTTTTAGCTACACGTCGTTTCACATCGTGGGCGATACTAACCACGGTGTGAATTATTCAGAATCCCATTAAGAGCCCTGGCGATCAACGAGCCGTGATGCAAATATTAGCGATATTCGGCGCGATAGTTAGCAAAAAAAAGGGGTATTTTCGCCCGTCGCCGCATGCCGCATGCCACATGGCTAGGGGAACCGAGGAGGGGAGAGTAGATCCAAGATCGAGACGGCGCTGGGAACTGAATATTGCATTCCGAGACGAAACGTGGGTCAGGGCATCAGGTATGGGAGAACCAATACCGCGGAAATAATCGATACAAAAACCCCCACACCGTTGCAAGCCTCGTACGTGTGGGTTAGCAAAAACTGAAAATAGTCAAGGAAAGAGAAAGGTTACGGTTGAGAAGATTCCTCCATAATCACCATATACTGTCCCTCGACTCACGCTCACACTCACACGCACACGCAGACGCAGACGCAGACGCACACTTTGGTCGTAAAAAAAGAAAGACAGAAGACGAGAAAAGGGGAGAGGTGAAGTGGACGGTCGGCAGTGGGACGAGAATGAATAAGCAGTGGGGAATAAAACCGGAGAGTAGGGAGAGGAAGAGATAGAAGACCGAACAGCCGAAGCAAAGCTCGCTCGGGAAGATTCCTGCGTTTGTTTCTCTCCCGGCAAGACGATCAGCTGACTCGGCGAGTCGAGAGAGTTATTGGTCAAGGCCAAAGGCTTCTCTTCTCTTCTCTTCTCTTCTCCCTTCTTTGGGTGCTCAATCGACGTTCTCTCATCTCTAGAAACCTAATTCGTTGCGAACCTTATACCCTATGCCTATACCCACAGGAATGATCGTAATATGGGACAGAGGATTATTGGATCATTGGATCGCAGGTTCTTTTTTCCAATTCACGCGGGTAATAGCCGTTCATCGATATTTGGTGACGAAAATCGTTCTTTATTGAGTTTATGTCGTTTTTCATTGTCTTTTCTTTTTTTTTTCCTTTTGGAGGGCAGAATTCCCGTTCCTCCGACATATTTTACCCACCTTGCACCGCGTCGAACTCGCGCGAAGGAGTTACATTTAAACTCCATTTCGTGACTCTTAAGTAGTTGCAAAGCCCTAGAAAAGTTTAATATCTCGCTCGGAACCTTTTCTCCACTCCACCGCGTTAGATTAAAGATTCACCACTATTTGTCATTCCGGCACTTTGCAAAGTAGCCGACGTTCGCTCTTCGCGAGTCAAGAATTTTTATTCTCACAGGAGTGAAAATAGAAGGAGAAAGCTTAAAAGCTTCCGGTGTCGAGGAAACTTTGAAACGAAATTTCATATACGATAATTAGTAGAGAATCATCTCGATTGCGGTCTCGATAAGTGGTACAAAAATAGCATGGAATCTTCTTTGTTTACATGACACGGAATTTACCTCGTTAATACAGAGCGAATAAATCCCACAGTCATCTCTCGTTATACGTGACTCACGGTCCCGATAGCCACGAACCCATTACGCAATTGACAAACTTAGATCGGGGGAAAAATGGTCGATCAATCAAAGGGGTTCCGTGGCAGCAGACACTCCGATAACCGTCCCTCGTTGTTTTATACGCTGCCTACTGCGATCGCGTATGTCCTCAAAATCCCCATCGAACCGGAAAACGAGAAAGAAAGAACAAAGATTGTGTCGAAAATGATGCGTAAACGCAGGTGCAGCGAGGTGCTGCGCTCTAGCGGCGCACCCTCAGTCGTCGTTCGGTGTTCAATGCTCGAGTCTCGGGGTCTCGGGGTCTCCCCGCCCTACTACGGTATACCGACGATACTACTACGCTACGGCAGATATCTACTACGTGCCGGGTGTAGAGAGAGGGTGAAGGAACTGCACGTGCATACGAGTCTCGGTTCGTGTTGGTTGAACCGCGCGAGCGAGAGGGGAATCGAGTTCGAGGGAGACGAGACTACGCGAGAAATGCAGCGTCCCCTGCCGCAGTCTGACTCTGGATGTGTGGGTATCGGTGATGGTACACATACTCGGAATCACGAATGGGCGGCGACCCGGACGAGCGGTGGTGTGCGGTGTAAGAGTAAAGAGAGACCCACGTAAGCCAGCCGTCTACGCTGCTACGCTACACTGACTGGCAACGCGGTCCGTAGTAGTAGTACGCGAGGTGAGGTTTAGAGATGGAATGTTGAGTGAGCGGTTTTAGCGCGATCTTTTTTCACGAGATTGCGAATACACGCGACTGGCTACCGGGGACTGAATGATACATATTCTTTTATTTTTCACAGTTTAAGACCGGGTTTTCTTCACCTTTCCGCGGACGTACGTTTCTACTTTCTTGGTACCTTCGCGTAACGGTCTCGAAAATGTATCTTGTCCATTCGGTGTGTTTTTGGATCGTTTTTACGAAAGTTTACCGATTCTCTTTCTTTTTTTTTCAGATCTTAACGGTCGACTTGAGAGCTTGAATATGGAACGATTTCGAATGCGAATGTGAATGTTGACGAATTTGAGAAACCGGTGGAAGTTGAACGAGCCTAAATGAAACAATGGTTGATATGATAACACGGAGGCGCTGCAGCGTGGCGGTTCATTCATGCGGCACCTACTTCCCCCGAGTGGGTGCAATCGCGCGAATTTAGAATGCAGCTGACGTTTGTTGTATCAGGCGTTTATACAGCCCGCCGTGAGGCGGAAATCGTCACCATCGAAAAGCTTCATTATAAATGCTAATTTGATGGGTTTAATTTCGGGGTAACCAGAAAGTGGGAAAATCAACTTTCTCTCTCTCTCTCTCTATCTCTCCACAAAAGTAAACTGAGGATTCTCTTCGGCGCTTCGTTTTATACACTATGCGAAAAAACAATTTTCAAATATATTTGATACGTTGTATCGATAATAAAGAGGAGAATATATTGAAAAACCCGAATAAAAGTGTTTCGTTTTATTATAGTCTCTGAAGGGGTGAGAAAAAAAAAAAAAGAAATGCTGCGAGGCCGCATAATATCAGAGTCCGTTGAATGTATTGGACGCGGAGGGTCGCAGCACCGAACGGTTGCGGTCGAACCGCAAGTTTATTTAAAATCTCAACTCTTACCATTTCTCTTTGAATTTGAATTTTATTTATCCTGTGGAAGGCGGCGTTGTCTCACGTTACGGAGAGATCGAGTTCGCAGAGATCCTTTTATTTCGTTTTACTATCATCCACGAGAGAAAGATCGTCGATAAATTACTCTTGCAGCAGCTATTCGCGTATCTGCGACCGAACAACGACGCAGAGGGTTTTTGGGGACAATTAAAAAAATAAAATAAAAAAAAAAAAAAACAATCAAATCAAGAATACACTACTTGAGATATTTTTCTTTGGGAGATATTTCGACGTGAATATATTGAACGATATAAACGCTAGTCTCTGGAGTAACGAGGGGCTATAATAATAACTCATCTCACGTGACGGAGGCGTTTCAGAAGCAACGAAGGGAGCCAAGTATCGGTGTAGTTTGTTACAAAGCAACAAGCGGCAGGCTTTAAGAGCATATTATAAGTAGTTAATATAAATATAAACAACGGTTCAATACCGACCGTTAAATCGCAACACAACAAGTTATTCGCGTCTTTATAATCGCCGAAGGCAATTCAAAATCAGCTGTTAGATAACAACCGTAAGTCTAACCGTTCCACGCGGCATATACAGAACCCTCTCTTTTGTACGAGGATTAGCAACGTGCGGTTTATAAACCTTGATAGAAACACAATGCAGTACACGCCGTACTTTCGGTCACGTAGCGAAAAAATAAAATAAAATGAATAACTGAATGTTGAAAAACAATTAAACTGAATATAGATAAGAAAAATTGAAGAGTAATGTAAGCAAAGGATCTCGCAGCGAAATAGATTTAATGTAGGAGTGCGCGATTATCGAAGTCACTTTACGTGTATAGGTACCTACGTAATGGTTAACGGAGTCGAACTTTCAGACGACTATAATTATTATATAATTACGAAACAGCTCGTTGACGATGATTGATCAGTCATCAGAAGTCGACCTTCTCCGGCGCCTGTAATTTTATATACCTTCGTAATTTCATATACGTACAAAAGAAGCCCGCGCGCGTATTGTATGCGTTATATTGCGGAATGCTTTTTTTTCAATTATTCACGAACGGTGTATGCAATTATTATACCACATGCCTAATTGCGCCTATGAAATTATAGATTATTCACTTTTTTACTCCCCCGTCGATCTTCGACACGGTTTATCGTTGCGATCACGGACGGACGACGAGTTGAAAAAAGTTTCTCCAAGATCGAGAAAGGACTCGGTAAAAATACGCGGGACTATCGGAGGTCACCAATCTCTATAGATTCTCTCTCTAACGGTCAGTAGTCCTCCGTTCGTCCGCGACAGGGTGGGGCAGGGTCGATTCCTCTTCCGCACTGCACCACGGAAGTAGACGATATAGGTATGCGATATACAGGAAACCGGGAGAGCGAAAGAAAGAAAGCGAATATCAAAGAGGGTTCGCGTTTCGATTCCTCGATGCGATATTGTCAGAGTTCTGTTCGCGGGTTGGAAATAATCAACATCGGTTGAAACAATGTCGCAACGACAGAAAGGAATATGAATTTTTTTTCGGCTAAAAAATTCAGTTGCGCGATGATGATGATAACGATCGTCGGATCACGACGGAGATATATAGAGAATAGAGAAAGAGAGAGAGAGAACGGGTGGTTGCGCTCGACCTGTGCAACATAATGAATGGTTGTAGCGGAGGGGCAACGCCCTGTCGACCAGCTGACTCAAATGAACCAGGCCTAGATGGCTCGGAGGTACCAATACATAGCGCTGCCCCGCGATTCCGTTCATGTTTATGCATATACGGAGCGGAATACTGCACCACCCACGCGGTTCGACCCAGTAAAGGCGCGGTGAGAACCTAGTTGCAGCCTCACCGAATTATGCGGACCACCATCAACGTGGGTGTGAGTATCGATCCGTGATTATACGCTGATACGCACAGCGTGTGCGTTGTTCGATTACGAATACTCACCGAACCCCGTCGCAGTGTATCGAAAGTCTGTTACATACCTGAAAGCATAAGAAGAAGAAAAATTGATCGATTGGATTGAATAAAGGGTTGAAACAAAAGAAAAGATAAAAATTGTCGTGGATGTTTGAGATAGTATTTGGTTTCCGTGCGGGGAAGGGCGAGGACCCCTGTAGTAGCGTGATGAGCGCGGGCGTCGCCCGTGACGTCACGTAGCGAGAGGAGCGTCGCGTCGCCCGGGCGAGTAGCCGTGGAGTATCGACCGAGTGTCAGCGTCGGGACGCCGACCCCCCGCAAACCGTGACGTCACTATGTCAGCTGGTATATACGCCGTTGCAAACTACTGCGGCTGTAGGAACCGCCAACCGCGAAACGCCAACGCCAGAATACCCGAGAGGGTCGACTGTGTTGGAGATTTATCAGGAAGAGAATTGTTGATGAGGCAGTCCTAGATCCGGACCGGAAGACACGAACGAGTGATTTCTTTTTTCCCCTCTTTTCACAGATTTTCTTTCTGTGTTTTTTTTTTCTGGTTTAGTTTTTTTCTTCTAGCCTTACCGAGAAAATGTAAAAGAGACACACTTTGTGAGCTTGATCGACGGAAAAATTGTACGTGTACATATCGTTGCTGTTGAACCGAGCGTAGGTATACTTATTTTATACCAAGAAAAATGACATTGGTTAACGACGCTGAACGAACAGTGTCGCCTAAAGTGCAGGCAATAAATTTCATCTTGTTTCCCAGACGGGTTGTAAAACGATCATTTGACTAGATAAAACAACCTTCGTATATCAAGAATGACAATAAATTCGTGTTCTATTATCAATTCAAGCGTACTTTTGTACAACGCGACACATTTCTCTCACCGTCTCTTTCAGTGAAAGAAAAACTCAGCCATAAGAAGTTATCGACTCGCATGATGAAAATCATCTACAAATTGATATTTAAATCAAAGGCTACTTTTCAATTCGTCTCTCACGTTTAATTTTCTTTTCTTTTCAAATCTCTCCTCTCTCCTCGTGTACACGGAGTAATTGACGGTAATTTCGAAACGTACGACGGCGTAGCCGCGCCCCTAAGTCACTAGCGTCGCGACGTCGGTTCTTCTTTGCGCAAAACTTGCCAACGAGGAGTCTCTTCCCGTTTATCTTTTTATTCGTGATTACGGTTGCTATTCTGTGACCCTCCATGGTCACACAAATCTTTCCCTAGAACAATTTTTTTTCTTTTTTCTTTTCGTACACCGAGTGAATTTTTTTTCTTTCTTTTTTTTTTTTGCTACGATACTAAAAGTCGGCGCCATGTCGTCGCGAAGATTGCAGCCAGGATTTGAAAGTAGTCTTTGGGTATTTTACTGCGACGCCTTGACACGCGATGGTCATATTCGTATAGCGTTACGGAAGTAGGTAGTATACGAGGGAATAACAATACACCCCATATTTCTTTAATATTCACCTCCTTTCGATACGTCCAATTCGAATTTACGAGGAGTTTCAATTTTTATTTAGCGATATTTTTCCACGCGATAAATCCCTACGGTAATATTATATCTCCAGGGTCTTGCCATTCGATTTTTCCGCGTATTCTCGATTTTAACATCCGGCGATATGAATCACACCGATTCCTTCGAAGCTGAGACCGGCTGATGCGACATGATCGAGAAAATGAAGCAACAAAAATTGGCAACGTGACCTCGCATGCGATATCAGAAAACAGGGGAGAGAAGTCCTTCCCGACTCAAATGAAAATCTTTGGGCTCAGGTTTTGGCCGAGGCTTCAAGTACCTACCTACATCCTTCCGGAATTCTGGATAGGCGATTTTCGCGAGTAACTTTTTCTGCTCACTACATATAAGAGATTAGAATCAGTGGCCAGTTCTGTTATCTGGAGGACGAAACGAGTTCGTTGGGGTGGAAAGTTGGTCATCCGTAAGACGTCGATAACCTCTGCAGAAAACATTTGATTCTTATCGATTCCTCAAGAGTATTTTCCCTTTTTTTTCTTTTGCTTGGTTTGACATTTCAATTTCGTCCCGATTCTCCATCTCGTATCTAATACCGACGAATGAGTCGCTTCAGCGACGTACAGTCTTGATTCATGGGAATTCACCAGACCTACGCAACCGTCGAGTGAATCAATGTCAAGGATGTAGTTCGGGTAGCAAAAGGCGCAAAATAATGCGATTTTCAAAAAACTTTCGATTGCGGATTTCTTTGCTAAATACATTCACCTATCAATATCTGCAAAGATTCAATACAAATCTAATTTTTAAAGTGTTCTGATTCGGGTCCAACAGAGATAATCTGTAAAAATTATCCAATTGCACAGCTCAGAATGAGAGTGATACATGTCACAATTGTTATCACACCAAACTAACACCGAATAGAAAACAATGGATTTCGGATTTCTGGATTTCTCAATTGATACGCGGCATTTTTCAAATCTTGGATCATCTCGAAAACTAATTTTCACCCACTTTTCAAATTTCAAAATGTAACTGGCGATAAAATATTTATTGAATCAACTTCAAGTTTCACAGATATCTTCTTTGATATATTATGAACAATTCCACGTGAGCTTTTTGAGGTCTGGTAACCGAATCCAGGTAAATTAATTTCATATTTATGAAAAAATAACAAAAAAAGTGCCTTTTTGGGGGAAATGATGGTTTCAAACTTCATTTTTGATAACTTTTTTCACTGTACAACAAATTCCTCACGTAAATCTACTCTTCTTTCTATTCTGATATTAAAAAAAAAAAATAGATTGCTCTAACTCGAATACTTCATCGCCAGTACCAATTCCAGCGAAGGGTTCTTCGGAGGCATTTTTCTTAGTTTTTGATGTAAAAACTTGTGAGAAAAAGTTGGTATCGGTACAATATCGATAGTAGAAAATAATTCTTAATCCGAACAACATCCTTAATGCAGCTGACGACAGACCCGTTGTTGAACTCAACGAGAGCCGGGGTTACGGAGGTACGTGTATCGATAACCGTACGTACCTACGTCACCGTCACTGAATACGAGTAAATAAAAAGGTAGCAATTGTTTTCGAGCACTAGCCACACGCTTCTCTGTGCTCGACGCGAGTCACTCGGCTTGGTAATAGGGGGTCGAGCAAAACTGCATTCTTGTCAAGTACGTTTGCGCAATATTAGCACCGGTGCAGCGGCTGCACAGAGACTGTAATTATTCTCGGTATACACCGTCGACCGATTGCCGATCGCGTAACGGTGCGCAAATAATACATTCCATCGTTGACTATGATCAGCAGTCGCGATGCATGGACGTAGTTTCTCGACTCCTTTTCGAAATTCGGTGTGACCATTCATCGGTAGGTTCCTCGAAACTCGGTCAACCGTGATTGCGGCTTATCTATCCAAGCACTGATCGACGAAGTTGGTATAGTACAGAAACTTTGTTTTGTCTCGGCCATTCATTCCAACTATCGATTAACGATAAGTCAGACTCTTTGGTGTGATTCTTGGAATATGATCATTGTTTTCAACTTCATCGGTTATAATTAATCTTACGAGGTTCGGTCTGACCGCGATTGGACGGTCGATCTGAATAGAAGTTGATTCAATGGAGCAGCTGTCACTTCCGTTTGACATTATGAGGGATTTGACGATATGAATATCCGTGTAGTGGCCGAGACTTTAAAGTAGACCGTGCGGTGCGCGACGTGTGTGCAGAATGCAGGTTGACTCATCGACGATAATTGAATCATTCATCCGTTTTATCCAGCGTCAACTGCAGTCTCCGTCCATGTAGCGTTCTCTGCTTTATTATACACGCGTTTCCATTATCGGTTTACATGCTCCCTCGCCTGCAGTTTATTCAGAAAATTTATCTCACAAAACAGATATCCTTTATCCTCAAATAATAATAATAGGATGAGTAGAATTTTTTTTTAAGTTCGAGGAAAAGAATTCACGGTTCGCGAGGTGTCAAAGCGTCGATAATTCCACCTGACAGACCTGTTTGATATTTTCGCAAAAAACTGTACGGAGCTTATTTTCATTATTCCATCGCGTCTTTCGACATCTTGTCCTGGACGGATAAAAATTTATTTGTCTCGGATGAAACAACAGAGGCGTGATACGTCGACACCGACTAAAACGGGATAAAAATGACACTGTTAAACCCAGCGTTCCGCGGATCAGTTTTTTTTTTTTTTTTTTTTGTGTTTACCGTTGAAAAGTCACACTGTTGGAATTTATCGCTCTCGAGGCACCTCACTAACGTGCGTGGGAGGATTTGCGGGAGTTGAATAGCTGTCAAGGTTCAGCAAAGAGGAATGCGGTGCCCCTCCTCAAGTGGGGAGATCTGATCTGGTCTTATCCGCACAGACAAAACGGACTTTGCGCCGTGGAGGGGGAATGAAAAGTCGGGTGATGTAAAGCGGATTAATTGGATTAAAGAAGACCGTGGTGAAAGGGGAATAATGATGCACGGATCGGCAAACACTCTTATCTGGGACGACAGCCGCGTAAAATTCATTGGAAATTTTCCGGATTATGCGATTTAACGATGTGCAATCTATCATACGTGCCAAAAATACGTTATTTATCATCTTCTTAAAGATTCAACGGCTTGTGGACGACATTTTTCTTCAATAATCGTGATTTGTTGGTAATTATATTGGGATTTGCGGCCACATGACCCAAGAATAACAACAGCAGCTCACGTTGAATAAGAAGAAAAATAACTCATTGTTTGATTTTTACGTGGTTTTTAAATATATATCGTATAACGATTTGAAAATAAAACCGCAGACGACTTTTAGATTGTAGATTTATCAATTATATATACGCGAATTCCTTGTATCATTTAATTGCAGATATGTATGTAATTGCGACGTTAAAAGGTCTTCCATATGTACAAAAATTTCTCGACTCACTGGCGCCACGGTGGTTTCTGCAGCAGGGATGATGATAGATTGAGAGAGAGAAATAACGTTGAAAGATACCTAATTGAAGAAACACAACCATCCTCATCATCATCATCGTCACCATCTCCAGTGTCATTAAAAGCAATTACAGACAAGGATAATGAATAATCATTAGCAACAGACTGCGGTAAAATGACGTTTCTTGTTTACTATCGTTCATATCGAGCGTTGATCACTCCGCAAACAAGGGATCGGCTCCAACGAGAAGAAAGAAGGCTTATCGAATTCTGTAAACGAAAGAATCGAGTATCACTGTCCGCCGGGTTCGAGAAAAAGAAACTGATAACACCGTCTGTAAAGTACGACGATCGAAATATGATCGAGAAAATAAAATGGAGGCAACATTGTGTTACCTTTTGCAGGATAATTTCAAGCCTCGCAAATCTTGGCACCGACTCTGCGGTATTACAATCTATGGCCTTGATCTCTCGAACCGTATCGCTTGTTAGATCAGTTCGAGTTCCAAGTCTCAAGTTCCGGGATAGTGCATCGACGTGACAGTCGATTGTGGATACGTCCCTAATGGCGCTTTGCAATTCGCATCTGATTCCGCACAGTCGAGTGAGAAGTGATACGCGGGTTTTAGAGGCCGTTTATTTTAGGAGCGAAAATTTCTCTTCGATCGATATTTATTCAGCAGGTCTGCCCGAACAATTTACTATGGGAAACAAAGCGTACGACCACGGGGCGTTGCCGATTGGCGCGAAACCCGACCTAAGACAAGCCGGTTTGCGGTATCCTAACCTGACCAAAACCTGTACGAAAGATAGGCGGCTGGTAACGAGAAGCTGGCAGCAAATAACGAGTAACGAGTACTGTCAATTAACGGCCGGTATGTAGACTCGGGGCAACTTTGTCTCTAAGCTTGTGATAAAACTGTGAGAGCCATTGGAGGTCCCGCGGTTAGATAGACTCCGAAGAAACAGGGTCACTGTATAGGAATTGATTATACAGACAACAAAGAAGAAAATTACAAGAAACTTGCGAGAAACTTGCGAAAGCTAAGATCAATCAATTAAAAGTGGATTTCTGCCTTAGATCAAAACCATCTTCTCATAAAAGACTGAAGAGTGGCGCGAAGGTGAGAAACATAAAATCTAGATACACAAAGGATGAAACGTAGTTTCTCGAGTTGGGTGAAAAAAGGAATGATTCATCTTTGTTTGCCGAAGAAGAATAAAAAATAAAGAATAAAAACCATCGAGTAATAGTAAAACGTTCCCTGCTCACAAAGTCGAGTTAAAACGTAACGATAGAGATGATCGAATGCGATGAGGATGCATTTTTTCGCTTCTCATTCTTTATTTATTTTTTAGGGGGAAGGGGGTTCGTCGTCTTTTATGTTTTACCTACTTTCAGTGCGTAATTACTATCCCGACCGTGAGTCGTATTAATTTATAAATAATAAAACCGTTCCGAGTTTAGCGCTACAAAGTTTTATTACGCTGTAAGTCGGCGTGGAAAACGTGTTTGCGGTTCTTCATCGTCGTCTGTGCGACGCCGAGGTCTTACATTGTGTTCCTCGCCTCATCGTCCCGAGGGGTCCCTTCTGTCTTATGGGCAAAGTCCCCGTGTGTTATTACCCGGTTGTAAATACATCAGCGGCACTCGATAGGGATCAAGGATTCCAGAAGAGGAGGATAAGGAAGCGTTTGCGGATGATGAACGTCACTGCAATTTGCTTCGGATCAGTTGCAGCCGCTGCACTATTGCGCAAATTATTTTCATTCTCATTCTCGGACTTGATCTCCGCATCTTCCATCTCGCCCCGAAGCTCAGATATACTTAAACGATTTCGAATTCCAGCCACGTGGCTGTGGTTTCATTTCTTTTATTTCAACGGAATACTAAATTTTTATTCTCTTTTTTTTTTGCGAATGAATAAAATATCAACGTCTAACGGGTTCCTTCTTTCTCTCTCTCCCTCTATATACTTTCGGGCCAGCAACTTCGTTGGAAGACGGCTACAACTTTGGTATATGTATAGTACAACGTATTGCATAGAGCGAAAAAAAAAACGTTTCTTGAATAATAAATTGATCAACTTTTATTTCTCAATTGGCCACGTAATTGGAGGATATACATCAGTTTTGGGAACGATTTTTCCATTCACCCTACTTTTATCCAATTTATCCTCCGATCGAACGAACAAATTCGAGGAGAAAAATTTGGAGAAATGTGGATGCGTGAAATCGAGTCTTCGAGTATTTGGAAAGAAATTGCCAAACCGAGTTCGACTAATGATCCTTTTAAAAGTTATACACGACGAAGTAAAAAAAAATTTCCGGAAGTTAATTGTCGAGTTGGGAATAGAGGGAGGCGACTGATGAATCAAAGGGAATATAATAACTGGAAAATTGGGTCATGGCGTCGACCCTTCAGCGTTTTAGGGGCACTTTGGCTCTCGGAAGTGTCAGGTTTTTCGCGTATATCGGAGCATTATCTCCCGCAGGTACGGAAGGAAACGGGGCTCGCCTCTCGCCTGTCTACCCAATCGCAGGTGATACAGAACCTCGAAGTGTGTGCACACGCGTTGTACGGAGGTACAGGTTCGTGTGTACACAGCGAAGGTTCGACAAAGGCGTTGAAGCGCGTCTTCTCGTTCTTCTCCGGCCGACATTCACACAAGTGTTTCGAGAGTGCGTCTGAGCCAAGTGTGTAAACCGTGGGGCATTTTAGTGTCTCCTCCCGACGTCGGTCGGTGGTCGGTGGTCGTAGCTCGGAGAGCGAGTGAACCGCCACGATATCCCGGGTCTTTTCACCTCCTTTCATCTCCTCGGTTCGCTCCCTGTGTCGCTTCCTCCACTTAGCACCGAGTACTTAGCGTCCCGGAATGCTAGGAGAGGTGCTAACAAGGCACCTGCATGCCCGTAACGAGAGAAAATGAATTATCATTCCTCGTCGAATTCGCGTTATTGAGGATCACCGCGAGTCGTCTTCTTCCACACTATCGAGGATCCAGCAATAAGATTTATCGAAACAGACTCCGTTGAATTGCGAGTGTTCTTCGAGACGTACTGGCCACCCACCGTGGTGTGATATTCGCCGATGGCCAGTTTCAAAGAATTCTATCGATCGATCACAACTCCACTTATATCTTTGAGGTAATTTAAGTTTATTCTCGGACTGCAACAGTGGAATAAGTGATACGGAGTTAGAGGGTCTATGATCAGCGTGCGTGACGGCGTTTTGTTATTGAACTAGTCACGAGACTGCAGTAAGTTATACCGTTTGTGATAGAATGTCAAATAAATAACAAACGACGCCGGTAAATCTTGTACGGAGTCAATGGAAACGTACCTGTAAGAAGTACTTTCGAAAAGTCAGCAACGTCTTATTTTTTTATTCACTTTTTTTTTTTTTCAAAGATTGCGTCGAGATTAAATTGCGATGTAATTGATTGATTGACGTTTTTCTTTTTTTCATAAATTTTAGATGTACAGACACAGCGATGACAGTATGAAAAATCTGATTCATCAGATGTTTCGAAAGTAACTTGACGACACATACTTGCCACATAGCCGAGTCCGTGGAGGGATGGGACCGGCTCACCTTGACGGGGTCCTTCCACTCCTGCGGGGAATGCAGCGCCGAGTGAAGCGGCGAGATATAAACCATGGAGCATGAGCCATGAGCGGAGGAAGCCAGAGGGCAAAGTTTGACACAGAAGGTGGGGGAAATTGGGTTAAAGGCCACATGGGGGTTGAATTATATGAAAAAAAAAATGTAATCAAAATTAACAACCGGAAGACTCATCGTTGCAGTTCATGCCCAGAGGGGATATTAATGTACAAACACCGCGCAGGTTCGACTATATGTACTAAGATTTGAATCAACTAATTTTTTTGTAACACCTGATTGGAAGATACGATTTTCTAAGCCTGTGTAGCGTACGGAAAGCGCCTCTATTTCCAACCAGTGCGGAAAGTTAAACTTACACAGGTTTTGAGAATCAAAATTTCCATCGTGTGTGGGACTTTCCGCACGTGTAACACGATGCAGGCTTCAGAAACGAGGGGAAATCCGATTCGGTTCCATTCCGGCGAGTATGGGATGTGACGAGAAGAGGCGCATTTCTCGCGTGGGGGCGGCATGATGCAGTGTTTGCATTCGCAGCAAGCACCATAAACACTCGAAATCTTGATGAAAATACTTTTCTACTTTATGTGCCTATCCATTACAGCTACTCCCAGCTGATCTTTACTTTGCATCATCTTCCGTCAACGTAACTTAACCTCTTGACCTAAGGACTCTCTGCTCAGAAACTCAACCCTGAACCATATACACTGTATCAGATAATCAAAAATTACATCGCGAATCTCGATCTTAATTCAAACATCGTACGAAATAAACCGCGGTCGTTTAAGCCGAATTCTGCGGCTTATCAGCCGATTAACCTTTCGTAAAAGGATTTAGCCCGAGCCCAGAAGGGTGGGTGAAATTTGATAAGGCTATTTCAGCAGCTTAATCAGCCCAAGCCTCTCGTAACGAGATCGCATTCCGTTTTGACACCGATCATCATCATCTTACAATCGTGTTATGGCTAGGAGCCGTGCTCGCTGGGCATTCATATGCGATATCCGTACGTTGGTACCGAGTGAGGCACTGAGGCAGTGAGGCAGTGGTCGCCTTATATTCTTATCAATTACGTAAAAGTTAACGACGCTCCTTGAAACGGCTATATCTAGCGATGTAAGTTAAAGACTGCACATGTAGAAACGTGTACCTAGATTACGCGAGCAGCTGAGTGACCAAAGGCGAGCAGTAAAGAAAAAAAAAAAAAAAAAAACAGAGGCAATGAAAAGTGGTGTGCGATTAAAAAAAATGTATGTACACAAGAAGTTTGAGTAATTAAAGATTATTCGCGCTGAGTTTAACCGTCCCAATAATTATGTATTCGTTTGTGCAAATTTTTTTTCCCGCTACTTCTTTCTTTCTTTTTGCATCAACAGTTTACTCCGAAGGAATCGAAGGTCGTATTTGCTATTTACAGACGAACGATTCTGCGTAAATCTTGACAGATCCTTGGCCCGTTGCCACGGATCTCCATCGAACTGGAAATACGTAACAGTTTCATCTCGAACATCCGGGTGAGATATGCTGGAGAATAAAAATTGACGAATACAAAAGAAAAAGTGATGAGCTGATTCAGGCTGATAATGCGCCAGCCTTTGAACTTCATAGTTTTTTTTTTGTCTTTCGTGCTATCATTCGAGTTGTCAAAACTGTCAAGTACCAATTTTCGTTCAAATCCGTTCATCGATCATCATTTATATAATGATCTACTTTTTTCACTGATCAAAGCCAAAATCTTGTCGATCGAGCCTAATTTAATCAAAATCTGATCACTGTTGTTCTCGAGATATCGTCGGGCAAAAAATACCATCACGTAGATATACACACGCCTCGGCGTGCGACTGAAAATGGTCGTAGGTGATTCTCTCGAAAATTGAGAACCAGGGAAGTTGGGAAAAAACGTAATTGCAAATGAGATTCTAGCGAGATTGTCACTCATCTTGAAAATTTCGTTATTTTTATCGACGCAGGTGGAAAAGAAAAATAGCCAACGAGTAAACAAGAATGGAACGTGCTTCACAAGCGTAAAATTAAAGCACATAACACAACGGCGCCCCCGCGATTGTTGCGTCTGTTGAAGATACGAGATATAAGTATAGAATTGCAGTGTTACTCGGTTGTGTCATCGCGATATCCCAATTAGTCACCATACAGCCTTTGATTATTTACATTCAATGACAAATCGTTGCATTCTGATAACCGATTACTGTATATTATATATTCAAAAGACGCGAAACGAAAACAACGACAAAAAAAAAAACCGCATGAAATTCATTCCCCTCTACGCCTGGAAGGAATATGTCGAACCAATCAAGAGATTCCCGGGTTTAACCTAAATTCCCATTCACGGTAAGATGGTGCATTCCGTTGGGTATATAAAGGAGCGCTAGAGAGCTCGCGGGGTCGTTATTCCAGCGCGTATAGATTGGCCAGATTGGCGCCGGTCCTCATATGGCAAGGTCTAATCCGCGAATGCCCTCGGGCGTTTAGTTTGCACGATTTTATTCCCCCCCGAGCGACGAGAATAAAGTTATATAGAAACATACGGGGAGTAGCCGCCGCAGGTCCCAGGTCGATATCCATATCCAGATAAGAGCGGCTGTTTTACACCCGATTACGAGCACGAGTAATGAGGATAGCGGGACAGTCTTTCAGTTTCCCAGAATCCCGTGCGTAGCTGTATCTTTCAATTTCTTCTTCATCCACTCGTGTCTCTGACTTGGAGGTAAACTTTTAGACATGCTTTTCATCGAAAATGTTCGGAAATGAATTTCGATATTGAAAAAACGACGGAGAACACGGCGATATTGACATTTTGAAACATGAAGAAAATTCCCGATCGAAAACTGTATTAAAAATTTTTGTTATAGAGGCATTTTTCGAACCGTTTAGTTAGATTGGAAAATTTCGAGGCAAAATCTAATAATTACGAAGACCCTTATTAACTGAAGTCAGAGATCTTCAATACTCGACAAATCTCTTTGTCGACACCCAAGTAATGTGAAGAAATCATTTAATAAAATATGAAAAATTTGGAGGCCGGATTTTCGTACAGGATTTGGTGGATTGGCCCATATCTATTAAACGAAGAAGGAATTGATCAATCTTCTCACGGTGAGTAAAACTGTCAAGCAAGCAAATTTACTCTACGAACTTTTATCTTTATCACTTTTTTGTGAACCGTATGAAATTAAAAAAAATTTTTTAAAATGTGACAACTGCGTTCGCTACGTAGAATGAAGAAGCGTGTGAGACCGAAGTTAAACAATAACATGCTAAAGTTACGTCAGAGATAAACGCGGCATGAGATTTGAACAGTGATTATAACCGCTGTACACGGTTCTTTTTATGCAGACATTGTCGAGAAGATTAAGTTGCATAGGTGTAGAATTAATGAATGCATAAGAAGGGGTAAAAAACAAATAGTGAACAAATTAGGTAACAGCGTACAATGAGAAAAAAAAAAACACACACACAAGAGTGTGCAGAGCGATAAAATAATAAAATGTAATGAATCAAGACAGTGGGGGGTCGAAGAGTTGCGTCATACAGACACGAGGTTTGAATTAATGCAGCAACGAATAGCGATAATAACAACAACGATGCAAAAGTCAACAAACTCATCGATTTACCAGCTCGCAGTCGCAGTCGCAGTCGCATGGCCGGATGACTCATTGCGCCAACGGCCGGTTGTTGTGCCGCTTTGCTCTACACCTAAAGGCAATAAGCGACATAACTACACCTCAGCTTTCAATCACATGCAGACTATGGGTGCAAGGCGAACCCTCGCCTTTTATGGCGAGACAGGAAAGTTGACGACTGGTTAAACACGACGAGAGATTCATCTGATCAGAAATCAGATATAATATGACTAGAAGAAAAATATGATCGAGAATTGTCATACATGATCGTTATTTTTCGTCTCACACTGTAATTTAACGACTCGATCGAACCTTTTACCTTCGTTCGCCTCCGATAGCTCGACCGAGTTAAATGGGTGATCGAGTTTTTGTTTGAAAACTGTTGCATTTATTTTTTTTATTTTTTTTTTCAACCAATAAGAGCGGACGTGCTGATCGACCGACCGCGTAATAACCATCGCAAACTTATTATACACACAGTCGCGTAGATATTCATCGCGTTTCAGAGTAAAAGCAAAAGTAAAATACTGGCTTATTACGCAGATTCCCTCTCCGCAGTATGCGTATCGAAAGCCTGCAGAATGCAGAGTGTGGAAATATAAATGATAAAACTGAAAACCCGATGGCATTAAGGCCTGTTAAAATTACCCGGTGAATGTGACTCTGATTATACACCCTCTCTGCAACCGTGCAGCGTATCAAAGACCTTTCCCACTGTACGCGAATATCCGTATAACAGCCAGTACCAGCTACAACCGTAATAACACACGGCGGGGAAACCCACCCAAGTTGTCACGCTTTGATACGAAATCGATAAGAATCGTTAGACAGTCATTACGTAAAGTCAGAGATACGATAAGCGCGGCGCCCCAGGACCCAGAGTCGACTACCAAACGTGGATTAGGACTAGGGCAAAGGGCGAGCTCGATTATTCCCGCGAAGCTGGCCGCCCGACGTTGGAAAGTCACGGCGGGTGGCCAGTTTTAAAGAATACTCAAATACGCGGACCTGCAGCACGTCATCGTGGTTCGTCGCAGAGTTCTCTGGCTGCGAGCCTCGCTGCACTGCCGTTACTAATCGCGCGTACGATTACGCGTGTGCGTGACTGACACACTTCGCGTTATTTACGACTACATCAATGTCGCGCACCGCCGTTGCTCTATGGCTTACGCGAATAGGTTGTAACTTTTTAACGCGTTTATTCTTCTTGTATCCGAGGCAGCCAACAAGCTGTGCTGTGCTGTGCCGAGCTGAGCTGTGCCGAGCTGTGCTATGCCAGGTATATATGCTACAAGAGAAGAAACAAATCAGCAAAGATTTAGAGCTCAGACTCCGACCTAACCGCAAGCAATTATTTATCCGAGACGTTCTTACCTACTTCTTCTACGCTTTTGTTGCAGGCAAATTACATTCCTTCTCATATACATTCATATTCATATTATTATTTTTTTTTTCGTTCCTATTAGCGTCACAGTCAATGTAAGTCGGTATTGTCGTAATAAAACGTCCCATTGTGTTAACGACCGTATTCATATAGACAAAAGACAGAAAAAAATAACCTAATATCATTACGCATCATATAATTATACCCACAAGATCGACTATCTGAAAATTTGTTTATACATATACACGTTTAACAGCTACGAGATGCACAGTTTTGAAACAGCTGTGAGTAATCAGAGCTGTAACAGCAGATGTAACAGGGACAATTAAAGATTCGCGATTCTTTCGTTTTATGCTGATAGGGTAACGGCACCGGTAGTCGGCCACCACCCAGTAGTCGGCCACTTGACCCATTACATCGCAATAATTAGTGTGCATTTCCACTGTTTCATTGCGATAATTTTCCTTGTGTTCCCTGGGGTTTTCTCCGTCGGTAAGTACCACTGTGGCGTGAGTCGGCTGTTTTAGTGGAGTAAAATCGTTCGTCGAACGTCGCGCGGTGTCAAGCCCGGCGCTGAGTTAAGGTGGACAGAACAAGAGCGTGGTATTTGAAAACCGTAAGTATTGAATTTACTGACAGAAATCAAGTAATATTAGTATTTATATACGTTGGCAGTTGATGAAATTAGCTATTTCAATGCTTAAATCAGTGTGAATATTTTCGAGGTTAAAATTATTCGAGGTGGCCGACCTCAGGGCTACAATATCCTAGGTAACCCCGGTAGTCGGCCGCCCGGCCGACTACTGGAGTACATCGTATTTAATTTTTACTACCAGTAGTCGGCCAGGCCGGTAGGTCAATATGTTTATATCAATCCTTTTATTCAGTCATTTTTATTACTGTTAACTATTATACTAAAACAATAGATCCCTGAATTTTATATAATAAAAAGGGTACTGTTAATAGTAGACATAATTAGTAAAAATATTCTCTACAATGAATATTATTAAAAATAATAGTAAAAATAATGATGGATAAATAAATGAATGAATAAATAAATGAATAAATAAATAAATGAATAAATAAATAAATAAATATAAAAATTTTGAATAAATAATTACGAAAATCTACGAGAATCAAATTATCTCTGGTCGTGGGAAATGTAGTTTTCTTTTCGTAATATGTTTTTTCAGGAGCAGGATGTCGGATAACCATGAATGTCAAAAAAAGAAAATTTTTTTTTAGCAATGTGCAATTTCAAATATTAATAACATTACGAACGTCAAGTTCAATAAACTATGCTTAAAGAAGTTCCTTTTATTTTTAGAAAGTCATTTTATGTGCCATTTTTCAATTAAATAATAGTCTAATTTGAACGTCAAGTTCTATTGTCTGTGATAAAAAAAAGTTAATTTTATTTTTAAAGAGTCATTTTATGTGTAATTCTTAATGTACATACCTATTATTCATAAGCTCTATTATTGTAAATGTACAATATAGGTATCAAATAATAAAAATGAATATTAATTTAACAAAAAAATAGATGAATGTATCTTGAATAAGCCCGTATGATTCTCTGTGCCCTGCGACTACCCGGCCGACTACTGGTATACTCAACGTGGCCGAGTACTGGTGTAGCGTGGCCGACAACTGGTGATTTTCACCACATTACCTTATTTGACGTTTAATTCTTGCATGTAAGTATTATTCCTTTAGCGAAACGTGAAAAACAATGTCTAGGACCTTTTAAAAACAGTACACGAAACCCAAAATATCAAGTACGATACAAAGCGTTTGTAAAACGAAGTTAAAGTCGCCGTAAGGCTTGAGTGGCCGACTACTGGTGCCGTTACCCTACCATGAAGGAAAACTGCGAAATAAAATTGCGGTGGAATGCGATCTATACATACATAGACTTTCCAATTGGTCAAAGAAGGATATTCAACAAATATAATAGAAACAGTGTAGAATGTCTAAGAATTCCAGCAATGTTCTAATTAACGATACTCCCATTGAAACTGTTGATAATATAAGCGACTAAATTTCAACTATTTTCAAACGCTTCATAATTTTGGAGAAAAAGAAACGAAACAAAAAATGATAATTAAATTCGTTGTTCAAAGGGAAAAATCATTGGAGCGCAATTTTGCCTGATCTAAGAAAGACGAGAGAGGTTTGATCAGTTCGCGCACTTCAGACATCAGACTCTGGATGCTTTGGGGCTTAAAGATTCTCTTTGCGAAGGAGCCACAAGCAAACTACCATGCGATAGGTTAGGATTCTCAGATGTCGGTCACAGTCGTCTCTGTCTGCCGCCTTTCACTGGGTCTTCACACGTGGATGAATACCGTATGCCTACTGCTTACTGCCTACTGCCTTAGCTATAGTATCTATGTACCTACTGGCCCATAATGCAGCGTGCTAAACTGAATAGTGATGGCCATTATTGTAACATTTGAGATAAGACCCTCTCCATCGATCCTTGAAGCTTTCTTCACACTATTTATAGTGCGAAAACCGACGAGTCATTTAATCTATTAATTTATAACGATATAAAAATACTTCTTTTTTTCTTTTTTACAATTTTTATACACGCTCACGGCGATCAAATATCCCGTTTCTTTGTATAGCAGGACTCACAGGCGGAAATGACACGTTTTAGATCGAATTTGGGACAATTTTATAATTTTCCTTGCCTTCGAGCATCGAGCTGAATTTTCGTCGATATCTCACTTCCGGTTGCTCCTGGGTGAAAAATGACTGAAATTCAATTTGAAGTTTTTTGAATTCTCTACAAGAATGATTCAGCATACTTTTTGGATAGAGTTCACCGTTTCAGAGAAATTCAGGCTTGAAAGTCAGGGTCTGCCACCGAAGAAAGTTTGAATTGTTAAGAAATTGAAGAGAAACAAAAAAAAAATGCTAACAACTCAATTAACGTACTGTGATGTTGATTCGGATCGTGGCGACCGTAAGACAATCGAGTAAACTAGCGGTCAGACAATGACAGCTGTTTTGATTAAATAATTAAACGAATGTCGTACGTGTATTTGCAAAGCTTAAGCTCAAGCTGAAGCGATCAATACGACACAACAATGGATAAAGCAATACGAAAACAACATTGGATTGAAAAGGAAAAAAAAATAGAGAAAACGGTGTTCACTTTGAAAAAATAGCGTGTCGAAGAAATGGAAGAATAAAGCGGTTTTTTCCTTACTGTGATAACAACGTGTATTTTACTTTCTCTCGAAGGTTTGAAAACTATCAGAAACCAGCTGAGAAATGAATCGATATCGGTATCGCGTGTCAAAAGTCGGTATAAATTTGTCGGTCTGTTTGAGAGGCGGCACGACGCAGGAGTTCGCGATCAAACAGGGATAAAAAAAAAGACAAGTTCGCGTGCTTTAATTTATTTTCGTGATGATATAGATATAAGTTTGTCACGCAATATACGTTCGAATATTGATTAGTTATTAGTTTTTTTTTTTTTTCAAAGGAAA
The DNA here is from genome assembly GCA_018257835.1 of Euura lappo. NCBI lineage: Eukaryota > Metazoa > Arthropoda > Insecta > Hymenoptera > Tenthredinidae > Euura > Euura lappo. The sequence continues at coordinate 78,654 of JAEUYN010002170.1, forward strand.
GTCTTCAATTTCAGAGAATGAACAAATTTGAAAATATTCGCTTGGATCTTTTGAGAAATTTTCAAGCCTAACAATCAGTTTTTTTTTTTGTTTGTCTTTTTCGATAACAAAATTGTAAAAACAAATTTTTAATCAGAATCATCGATCTTCGTCGTCGATTAGGTGAATGAATAAAATACAATTTTTCAGTACAATAATCGATCTTCAAATGATCAGCGATCCCCCATCGCAGTAAATTCCTTCTTTGCAGTAACAAACCGTAACGAGTATCAAACAGATCTAAAGTATAACCACGCATTCATGTCAATGAATACCAGTCTGAGTTATATGCCTGAAGGAATTTGTTTTGGCAATTAACATCATTTGAGGAGGTTAAATAACCGGGTCGTCAAAGTAATATTTTCTCGCTGTAAGAGAAAAAAATCATCGTTCAACCGACGACGACATAAAACGAGCCCGAACTTCGATCATCAATAATATCCGACCGACCATTCCAGAGAATATGGATCATGCCAACCACCTCTCATATCAGCTGACAGAGCTTTCGCTCAGAAAATTGACCATATGTAACCTCCGGGGTCTGATGAGAGTCAAAAAGGACCCATTCAACGACTCGACACAACGACGCACGACTGGAGTATAAGCAACGCTTGATTAGTTTTCGAGGCGAAGGCCCTGGTACCCGGCAATACATCTCTCACCTCGCCCATGTCCCTACTCTAGATATTCTAGCTGCTAGCGTAAGTAGCATAACAGGTATATCAAAATAGCTGGGATAAAGGTTCTAGCGTTACACATCTAAGAGGCACGAACATCATTCTTTGTAGAGATAATTTCACTATACCTTGAATTTAAACAAGAGAAAAGTCATTTTTCATACTTATAGAATGGTTTTCACACAAATTTAGTAAAAACAAATTTATTTTTGTCTATCTTGCACCGGAAATAAATTCTAACGGTTAACCAGGATTTTAGATTCTTTGTAACGCCTGCTTGAAAAGTTTGATTTTTGGAGCTTGTATATACTGCCTCATTTCCGAACAGTGCGGAAAGTACAATTTTCTCACTTTCCTTTTTCTTTTGCTCTTCATACATTTGCGTTTCTAAAATCGAATCAAAAAGTTCTCTATTCATTTTGATAAAGTGTCTTGATTGAACAATATCAATCCCGAAAATCCACAATCGCGTTTAACCGGTAGAATTTATTTTTGGTGCAGCAACATAGACAAAAACAAATTTGCTCCCAAAATCGTGTGAATATCATTATTCTATCAGTATGAAAAATGACTTCCGGCGGCAGTTTTGACTCTTGTGACATTTTAAGGTGTATATAATATGCATTACACCTCGAATCGGTCAAAATCAACCTCGTCGAGTGTACATACATATACCTACTACCTATACCTGATTAATGGAAATCAATATAAATGAATACAGTGCCAGCATATGGGTAGGTATATAGGTAGTGCGTCTCTATCGATAAACACCATCACCTTATTCGAGTCGGTTCACTGTCTACGCGATAAATTTAACACGTAGGTAAATATGTAGTTATGCACCTATTGCAACCTATAAGAGCGAGCCTGGGTTCTCTGTAGCCTAGATGGGATGTTTATGTGTGTATTTAACGTGTATATTTACACTTCTATCTTACATATAGAAAACGGTTCGCTGTGTTAGCTGCTAGCTCCTGCATGCTGCGGGGAAAATCAATTCGTGCAGGCTATAGTATATTCCGACCAGATCCTGCGCGGATTCGAAACGCGATTATAAAAGTAGGTAATACTCGTGTCGATTCTGAGACGTGTGATATGATAATGGTCGAAATTTTCGATCTGAAAAGAGTTGTTATCAACGATATCAGAAATTTGAGAAGAAGAGGAAACGAAATATAAATAAATCATCAACTGCGGTATGTTTAAAAAATTGTTAAAACTTTATGAAGTTGGAATTAATCGGAATTTTCATACAGTAAAAAATTTCTGAAAAAACTTTGAATTCAGAATTTCTGAATCCTGTTATAATTTTTTTTTTTTTTTGCATACCAGCTGTTGGAAGATTTTCTGTGTATACACATCAAAATATTGCAATATTGTTTTTCCGATAATTTCACTGTAAAAATTGTTCCACATAAATCAATTATAGAATCTCATAGTTTTTAGAGAATTTAAAGATCGAAATTAGATGGAAAAAAATATACTTTTACAAACACAGCTATTTTTTTCCAGTTTGAAATGAAATCCAGTCATTATGAAAAAATAATCATCCAATTTGACTCGATGTGATGCAATAATATATTTGTATCAATTAGATTTCATGTTTTGATTCAATTCAATTCGTATGATCCTAACTACACACTTTCATAATACGTACGCTTTTTTTTTAGTCCTGAAATGGCATATAATTTTGTCTTTTACTGTACATGCATATTTTAATAATATCATAAGAACATCATAACTCGTGAAATTCTTACTGCAGATGCATCGGCGGAGAGTACAGGCCTTGCACGTTCGCATTCGTGAGAGCCCCGGTATTTAAGAGGGTATAATGGATCAACAGAAGTCTCCGGGGCCCCAGGCAGGCCCCAGGCAGGCCCCGAGTATAACCTCATAATACGTCGCATTATGAGTTTAAAGTTTCGCTAACTGTCCGTCGCAGTGTGTGGAGAAGGACAAAAAATTGTATAAGAGCGAAATATCGTCAGGATGAAAGTACATATTATAGCATGGCTTCCGAGCCCCATGGGGCGAGAGAGGGTATAGATGTACCAATACCAACGATTGGCACATGGGTACGTAAGACCGAACGCGAAACGCCCCGTTGGCATCGCACTCCAGGGATTTTAAAGAAATTTTAAAAGACCCACAGGGACCACACGGTTCCAATTCATGCGGGTCTCTGGCTATTTTCTAGTATCGTAAAAGCAAGGCGTATAATACGCCGGGGAGGAGAAAAAACCGCACCGTTACTATCGACGATCGTCAAAAAAAAAAAAAAAAAAAAACTCGTAAAGAAAAATCAATCCAATTTTGAAAAATCGTAAATTGCAAATTCAACCCCTTTCGCTTCCACCTATCGATTTGACGCAATTTTTACGATCTTTTTATTACAGGCTGATAGAAATTTTCCCAAGAGAAATTCGGTTATGAAAAAAAAGCGTGATTCTTTAAGTGAATTCTGCAATCTAAAAAATATTGTTTCGTATACGAAATCGGTTATTCAACAAATGTTGCTAATTTAATATTTCATTCTCATTCTCATTTCAATTATTTTGAGAGATATTAAAAATCAAAATGTGATAATTATGCAACATTTCATTTTCTATATACATTGTTTGATAAAGCTTGAAAATTGGCCATTATTAATCAAATTTATACTGTTTCCGCTTAGATTTTCAGATGACAAAGAAAAACATCATACAAAAAATGGTCATTCTCAAATTCAAACAAAAAAAGCCTGAATTTAATTAACTATACCTAGTGAATTATTGAGAAATTGAAAATATTTATTGTCATTTTTATTACCTTGATGATCATTTCTATTGAATATTTTATAAATTTAGTTTCACTGATTCTAGTAAAATATTTATTTACCTATCAAATGTTCCATTAAATTGAAGCGATTTCTTGAAACATACAAAAAAAATTGTGAAGAAGAAAAAAATGTTAGTGTAAATAATTCGAAATTTCGTTATTGGATATCAATAAAGATTAATAACATATAAAAAAATAGGTACATCTTTTTACAATCACCATAAAGAATAAATTTTACTAGCCGCAGCTGCCACGGGCCAAGGCAGCAAGCATCATAAGATTTCTCTAGATTATCGCAGATAACGAACCGAGGGCTACCGCAGCCCCTGAAGTCTCCCAAAGAGTACAAGCACTGAAGAAAGCAGGTAAACTTACACGCCTCAACAGTAATTGTTAATAAAAGAAAATTTTCTAGTCCACATCCTCCGGGGTCGGTGCAGTATAAAACCGCGACTCGAAGAGAAAGGGTTTGATAATTACATATCTTGTATACCATCTGCTACAGTCATATATATATAGGGGTCATCAAAAGTTTGTATCCAGGTATCAATGGGCCCTGCGACGTGTATTCGAATCCCAGACCCCATTCACTTTATACCGTCTCGCTGCAGAGATTAGAAAAACTAAACTAAGAAGAAGAAGAAGAAGAAGAAGAAGAAGAAGAAGCGAATCGTGATTCCTCGGAGCGGAGTGGCGAATATTCTGCGTCTTACTACCAGTCTGCAGGCGCTAAGCAGACAATCGACATTATTCTCGGTGCATAGAGACCTCGTAAATCAGAAAACTGCGTCTTGTAGAAGCCGCGCGCGTTTGTCCATTGAATTATATGCACGGTCACGCAGGGTGGCTTCTAGTCTCGTACCAGACATCCCCGTTCCGTTTGCTAGACCAAAAACTAGACCCAAAAATAGTTTTTCTTCTGTCTGGTGGGGCAGGGAGTCTTCGCACTCCATTCTTCACTCTATTCCGGCGCTTTCAAAGGGATGAGAGGGAGAAAAGGAGATAAATATTGTAGGCGTGATCCCGAGACTCCTCCATCCGCTGGAGACTCTGACCTTCCGGTACGAAACGCGTAAATGCGGTGATGTGAAAGTTTCCTTCCTTTCCGAATCAACGAAAATTCGATTTCCGATCTTTATCGTCAGTCTTACGATCAACGGAGCCAATGAACGTATAATTAATCGATAGTTTCGTAGGTTTTACTGTCAAACAATGTAAAAGTATTCGGATTTCGATGCGAAATGGTACCTGCAAGCTTTTTTTTTGATCGATGACCACGATTTTTTTATTCGATTTTTATACTGATTATACTTTTTTCATCCCACAAAAAAAAAAAAAAATCTGATTCTTTGTTCCTAGAATTGAATTTTTGGGATTATTACATTCAATTTATTATAAAAACTGTTGAAAATATTCTTGAATATCGATTCTTAGGTACATTAAAGTCGTATAAAATGATCTGCGAAAAATTGTCTATGAAATATTCTGAGCTATACGTTCGATGTAGACACAAAACAAGAAACAATCGAGTGAGTAATAAATTTTTTATCTGTGAAACAATACATGAAGAATAAAAAAATATAAGATATCGAACGAGATTATCTCCGAGTGACGTATCACTCTCTACATCAAAGCTTACGGACTGATTCCAATCGATTGATATAACTCATACATATCAGTTGAGACGAGTCATCGCGAGAGGTACGTACATGCGTACCTCGCGATTACATAAAAATAGATTAAACCCAGGTAGGTACACAGCGCAAAGTCAGTCACAAGGTCGAGCACAGTGCGAAAGAAGTGTACCGTACGTATGAATGTGTGGCATAGAATGAGAGCTACACCCTACCTACACACCTTGATTCTTGGACCCCCCCCAATCCGCGTTAGTGTTGGTGCTGGTGTGTTTTCGTTAGAATCAAAGTCCACTTCGCATGGCACTCTCTTACCACCCGAGAATGGGACCCCTGCTCAAATATTAATCATTAAACAGCTGCCCGATTCGCAAGGGTATAATTCCGGTTAGATATTCACCACGTGTACCTACTACGTTTGCTTATTTTCTCTCAAGGACGCGGCGTTAGAGGCAGGCAATGGCTATAAGAAACTCTGAGAGTGGATATAAAAAATATCGAAGTATAGACGCGTTGGTCGCGGTTCGTAGCTTTAAGCTGACAATATGGAATAAAATACCCCCCTCCCACATGTTATCAGGGTTCGTGCCGAGGGGGTATAAACCACTCAATATATTCGCCATTTTATATCCTTTCGTACCATTTTTCAAGTATTTCACACCATTTCACGAATATTCATACATATATTTCATACCAATTCCTGGCTTTTGGTTTAGAATAGAATAGGGATGGGCGATGTTAAGAACGAAAATCGATAGTGAAATAAGAATAGATTACAAATATCGATAACTTTGTAAAAAAAAACATCGATAAATCGGTGCATGAATATAAATGAGAAATTATTGCGAAAAAATACTGTTTATTTTGATAACCCATTTATTTTTTTTTTTTTTTAATATACAGATTATTTACAATATTATCCTTCCTTCATATCAGTATGTTGAACAGTTGAATTAGGAGACACAAAAATAATTGAATACAAAAACATAAAAATCGAATTTTCCGATTTTGAATGAAAAGCATCGGATATCGATAAATCGAATAGTAAGGACATCGACAAAAAGTAATCGATTAATCAGATAAAAATATTGATACACTCGGTTAATCAAAAAGTATCGCCCATCCCTAAGAATTGATATTCTAGAATTCGATATGCACACCTCGTGTAGAAATTGAGTTCCAATCGGGGAAAACTGTCCAGGGCCATTCTGGGACCCCACTATTAGGAACGTCACACGTTTTTTCCCCTTCGGGGCAAGCGTGGCGTTTCTGGGAGGGCCTGGATAGTTTTTTTCCCATCTGAAATTCAATTTCTACATACATAGGAGCGGTTTCCGTAGGGAATTTCAGTGCGGATTACGAATCTGTAAACAGAAATACTCTATCACGTCGAGTTTCCGAGAAAAATCGCACTCACAGCGCAATATTATGACGAAGATGAAGCCAGCAGCCTTCGCTATCAGCCAAACATTTCAAGCTTCTCCTGAATATAATTAAAAAGTACAGATTTCGGTCTATAATTTTTTTGTATAAAAGCTTGAAAAGCATTCATTTTTCATAATATTCCACAAAAATGTTTTCATACTTCAACTTAGGCCTCATTCTTTCATTCCAATTGAATTCAGCACTATTGGCTAGCTTCAGTAAGTCTCAGATTTTGAGGGTCAATTTTCCTGACAAATCTGGTGAAACAGATCCTCAAAATTTTTGCATCCGCAAAAATGAACTTTAGCTAGTCGCAGAGCTTCTGAAAGTTCAATCTCGGAGCTAATTGGCATCGGGATCGCGTCAATTTTCCGTTAATCAGTACTTTAGAACGACGTAAGCTTCTAAACAGTAATTCTTAGAGTAAATCCTAAGTAAAAACCTGTCCAGGTTGTCTTTTCCAAACAGTGTGGAAATAAAGCCCTAGTGCGGGAAGTAAAACTTTCCGCACTGCCGAAAAATAGGCACTTTCCGCAACCTAAACAGGCGCCGAAAATCAAACATCTCATCGCATGAATGAGAAAAAGAAAATAGCGTGTATGGCACGTGCGTATATCGGCCACTTTCCGCACTCGTAACGCGATATAACGTTTTTTTTTTTTTTTTTTGTCTTTTTCAGTACGTAAATTCATCCTTGATTATATCGCATGACAATCTTACCGCGAATTTTAATTTCCTGTGGATCGAGAGGCGGTACTCTGGGACGACTTAGATCCTCGTGTTGTCCAGGTTTCTTCAACAACACCCCGACTACTTGCGGCGGAGCCATCATCATCCTGCCGATATATCCACTCGGTTAATCCTTCCGTAATTATGTTGTGTAAAAATAAAAAAAAAAAAAAAAAAAAAAATGAACGAAAACACTAGTCCTTCGAGTCAGTTACACCACGGTTTGAATTGTTTATACCACTTTTCACGTTACACTGCAATATTCTCCCCGCTTCGACCCTCGCCAGAGTTCAATTTACAGTTTGCTCGACTTCTTAATAAATCCCAATTAACCGAGTAATTGAACAATTAGTGCATTAAGTACGTTCGCGTTACAAGTCGAGAAATGCTTTAGCCTGCTCTGCCTTTTCATAGCTCCTCGTTATTTCGCGTCAACAGTCATATCACTCCAATAAACCGGACTATCCTCGTTCTCTTCAGTCCCTCAAATACACAAACAAACAAAAAACAACATTAAACGTGAACAAAACTGTCGCTCAACTGCTCAGAGTTTAATAAATAACACTTAAACACACGGTTTATGATAAACAACAACTTTATTCACACATTCACTTCCTTTTTTTTTCTTCTTCTTCTTCTTCTGTCAAAACAATCGACACGCTCGCACAGGACTGTCACGTTCGGGGTTTTAACTCGGTCTTTAGACTCCCTGGTATTTCGGGCGCGGAAGCTGTGATCAGGGGTTATGACGGTGTGACAGCGTTATCAACACCCCGCGACGGTTCGCAGTCGGTTTTAAACGTGTATATCGCGTCCGCCTCACCGTCGTCCATGGCGGGCGTTCAGCCAGCGACTAAGCGGCGTGTGGCTGTGACTGTGGATGTGATGTCGATGTGGTTGGGGGGAACGACGAGGCTAGCAGTGCGAGAGGCGCAACCGACTGATTTTCCCTCCTATCCCCACCGCGATGCAACGCGCGCGGTTTACCCTGACTCTCCCTGACTCTCCCTGAATTATTATTAGATCTTCTATCTTCCTCTTTCTCTCTCTCTCTCTTTTACTCGCGAACAAGATTATTATGCGCGACCTGACGACGAGTAGAGGCGATGCATCGGGGTTAAAACTGGAGCGGGAATATTTTTATGAACAGTTTTTTAAATTCCGGAAATAATGGACTAGTTTCTAGACCGAGGGGTTAATTGTAATTAATTATTGTTGTAGTCCGGTGTACGGGAGCTTTGTAATCTTTTTGTAATCTTTGCAATATTTTGTTATACTTGTAATGTATTGTCTCTCCAAAATTTTCATGTAATTTTTGCGCTTTTAATCTTTTGAAATCCTATGTAATCTTCGTGATCTTTTTAATCTTTGGAATCTCTCTGTTATATCTTTACAATTTTCATGTAATGTTTCTGCTATTGCAATCTTTCGAAATCATTGTAATCTTTTTTAACTGAAATCGGTGTGATTAACCCCTCGTTTCTATCTGCAATCGTTTTTGTTTTTTCTGCTTCTTCAATTTGACTGCATATATTTATCATGTAATTATGTAATTATGTAGATTCAACGAATTATTTTACAGGCTTGAAAAATTGGTGTGACGATATGAAAAAAAAATTGCAATATTTCTTGGTCGCAAGAGTTACAATTTTTCTACCGATTTCCTATACCTACTTGAAATCGAACTGATCCCGGAAATGGTCGAGTTTTTTCTTTGTTGTTTCGTTCACAGTTTATTTGATTGACAGAATATATGAAAAATATTGTTTTATGCAGCGAGACGTGAGATTATCAAAATATATTGTGATCGATCGATGATACCGTTTATATGGTATGAATAAATAAATATGTGATAAACGATTAATTGAAAGAAAAGGATTAATTATGAACAAAAACTGTGATTATAAATTTCGTTTGGTTCCTATGTCACTTTTATTCATTGAGTTTAATATCGAGGGTGATTAAAAAATCATTGTTACTCTTTACTATACTGATCGACTTTATTTAAAAAAATAGTATGTTATGCTACAAGGGAGGGAAGAGCGCGATTTTCGCCGTGTGCGACGAACACGAGGTGAAAATTGCGATCCTCCCGTGTGGCATATGCTATTTTTCACCCGACTTCGATAAAATGACCTTATTCCGTCGCTGTAACGCGAGTGGAAAGTAGGTAGTCAATTTTTGACTAGAAGGAAGAGAAGTGATTAACCGGGCAGAAAAGTAAATTGCCCGGCGATTTACTTTTTTGCCCGGCAATCGACTTTTCTTCCCTCTGGTCCAAAATTGACGACTTTCGACCCGCGTTTCAGGGGCGAAATACGTTCATTTTATCGTAGTGGGGTGAAAAATCACTTTACTCATTTCATTACTCTAACATTGGGATCTGAAACAATTTTCTTCGTTTTCTCCACATCCTCGATTGAAATTAGTTCAATACAAATATTGTTATTTTGTATTTCTTGATTAAAATATAATCTCCGATCAAAAAAGGCAAGGAACAATCTCCAAAATTGGGGATCCCAATTTTATCATCAATTTCGATTCATCAGTTTCGTTAGTTCATCAGATTCATTATCATCAGTTTCGATTCATAAATCAATGAATGAATGTTGCTACTTTTATGTATATATTCTTATTCCAATTTATTCTCTTCTAGTAATCGTATTATAGGTTTCAAATCAGTCTTTAATCGAACGAAAGCGCGTCCCGAGTGACAATTCTATCCTCGGCAAGGCAGTGACCGAGAAATTACGTGTGGGTAATAAAAAAAAAAAAAAAAAAAATACACTGTCGAAGCGCATGTGCGCTGCCGCGTTGCATTTTGTTTATCACGTATGGTGTAGCTGCACTTCAGTCTCATACTAAACGAATTCAATTTGAGGACAAACCTGCAGTGACGACTTCGATGATCCAAATTCAGATACTACATTTTTTTTTTCTTTTTGGTCTGTTTCAAAGAATCTCCGAATAAGGCGCAAAAACGAGGTTGAAGAGTTCAATAAAGGAGAAACAAAATCCATGTATCTATTCCGAGGTGATAATCGATTTGGAATTCAATATTTTTGGGATCTAGGTCGACGCATATTCTCGTCTTTTCATGTCACGACAGTGTCATAAATTGGAAAAGTTGGAACGAAGCCGTTTCCCAAATTTCTAGAGAAAGTATACAACGAAATATATTTATTCAAAGAAAAAGACGATCTTTTCATTTCGTACCTCGTCTTCATAAATTCAACTTTCTTTCTCAGTGTGTCTGGTCCAAGTCTCTATATCTGCATCTGCATACGTAAAAAAACCGACTAGAATGTCATTGACTAACAAAATATTCTCCACACGGTCCAAAAATAGGACTGCAGCATCTGTAACAGGTATAATATACGTACTAGGCACGAAAAGGAATTGGGATTTAGCATCGACATTTTTTTTCGATTTTTATATACGTGCAGTAGAGTAGCTCGAAATACTTAGGTCGTGTCTTTTCTTTTTCGTTAGAAATGATAATCACAAAATTAACAGGCAATTAAATTCCAACATATACAGATATATATCACCTTAGCTAGCATTGGTGACGTCACAACGTAGTAATTTTCGATCCGTTATATCTCCTTAAATTTTGTTTCAATTGAGAAAAGAAAAAATATGAGTTAATTATTTTTTTGCAAACTACTAATACATGAAATTTAAAAAATACGTGCAAAATCCCAACTGAACGACGTGTGAATATCGCTGCGGCCGTGCACCCGCGGGCTTATCGTTAATCTTCCGTGTGTACACTGCAGCGTCGCGAGGCGAAGCTACGTACGTGCGGTAAACGTAAAAGTCCAATCAACCTTGCGCATGATTAGCATAATTACTATCGATACTAGAAGTTCAAGCGTACGTCGCGGTCGTATATAGCCGCTCGGCCACTCATCCGTAGAAAGTTATCGCGGTGAAAAATGATAATCACACACGTATCTGCAAACGAAGGAGATTCTTGACCCCGAAGAAGTATACTACGCCCCTAGCGTTCGAAAAGTCACTGATGAAACAGTGAAGTTATGCACTGGTTCAGCAGTGATAAAATCGCTGGCGAAATGGACTTCACTGAAGTATCAGTGAAAAAGAGTTCAGGTCACTGTTTCTGCAGTGAAATACCAAGCCACTGATTCAATCAGTGAAATTTTCACTGATTCGAATTTAGAGAGTAGCATAATCGCAGTTTTTTATTTTTTTTTTCTAACGGGGATTGAAGAAAATATTATATTGTGTACCGAGGGCGTAAAGTGGGCTTTTTTTAGTCCGAGTACTGTAACCAAACCAGTTCAAAAAGCCTATATTTAGCCCTTGGTGCACACCATACTTTTTGTAACGCACGTATTGATTTCTGCGTTTTCTGTGCCTATAAACGGCACTAAGGTGATCTTTTTTTTGACACGGCACCTCATAGTTATGTTACAATTAGATTGCATTTTTTCAACCGGAAGAAGTAAGGCAGTAGGTAAGCGGAAAAAGTAAATATGATAAAAATAATATGTATATACATATGTGTTTTTGGTAACTTCTCAAAAAGCGGGCTATCAAATCGAGGGGGAAATACCTCGTTGGAATAAAATAATAAAAAATAACCGTGTAGATAACTGGAATAATGAGAAATAAATGAAATAATAACGAATAGCTGAGAAAAAGAATGAAATAATGAGAAGAAAATTGATTAAAAATAGAAAAGATTATGTTAAAATAAAAATTAAAAAAAAAAAAAAATGGTTTAATAACTGAAATAATTTGAAATGAAAAAAAAAAAAACAATTATCAATTAAAAAAAAAATCTTGAGTTATTCTCCCTCGAACGAAATTTCATTTTTACCCGCTTTTTTCAGGCCGATCAAAAAATGTCACTTTAGAGCCGTTTAATGGTACCTACATCTAAAAAACGTAGAAATCGTGCATGTGTTAAAAAAAAAAAATGAAAAAGGAATTAAGATTCCAATTCGCGCACATCGCGACGAAATTCGCTGCACGAGAGATTCTCTGCGGTGTGAAATGAGCAGGACAAAAAAAAAGGCGCCGGGAGAGAGACCCTTAAAGAAAACATTGTCATATAGCCCTGCGGAGAAGAGTGGCTTGCTTCTTGCACAGGAGCCGCGCCATTAAACCAACGCAGGGCATCACCTCGGACCCATAAAACCAGATATTACTGTCATACGAGGGGAGTAGGTATGGGTATAGCTAGGTATCAAATACCGAACAGTCTAAAGTGCAGCGACGACGTGTTAGCGGATCTTCTTTTTATATTGTTAAAATCGGTACAAAGAAACAGCCTTTCTCTATTTTTTTTTATTTCTAGAGAGCACATGCTGACGTCGGGGGAAAAAGGAACCTAAAAACGTAAACGAGGTTTTTTTATATCATTCTGTAAAAATGGTGAAGACCGCTTATTTCCTTTCTTCCTCGATTCAAAGATAGAAAGAGCGATTCAGCGCCCGCTGTCTATAGATGCCCCAGTCCCACCGAGCGAAACTGCTTCACGCGGATGGATTTATCAATGAACCCTGATGATCTTTCGATGTGGCGAATCTCTGCGGACACAAACAACAGTCGACGCGCTTTATTCGCTCAGAATGATTAACGTCAGTTTGTGTGTCATCGACGGCGCCAACGGCTATGTTTACGGCGCTTCGGTGACTGTATCCGTAATCCGATTGACATGACTGTGACACAAATGTAGCGCACGCAGAGAAGCACAACTTGCAAAATTCTCAGTAAAAAAACGTCAGATACAATTACAGCGGATTATTCGGAGCCTCTAAGGAACACAGTGCGCGATTTTATGCTTCCTGTTCAAATTCCGATCTCTTTCTCCCGTTACCATTTTTCGGAGAATTGTTTTTGTCGTAGTTTTCGGTCGTATGACATTTATCTACGCCTGCAACTATGTTCTCTTCGCGAAATGTTTATACTTTCATTTTTAGATTCCAATAAAGAGTCTGAATTAGCGGATATCTCGATTTCGGTTCTTTCTTTTTTAGCTGTTTCTCACTCTCGATCTGAGGGGAGTGAGTCACTTGTGTACGTACAAAAATAATTTAAAAGCTCACCCCGTGGTGCTGCAGTATGATGCATTTAACGGTTGGTATCATAGGTGTGTAGCAGGCGGTTTTAAAATACCACTGGTCTGTTGATAGAATGATATTGGTCGTATTTTTGAAAATTTGGATCAGATGAATTTGATATTATAAAATTAACTTATACCACCGTTTTTGGTCGTTCGATAAAATGCTCAATCTTCCTGTTCAAAAGGAAGTAGGTACAGATGATAATGACTGTGATTAAAAAAACCAAAGGATTCTTCGAAATTGCTCATGTTTATAATTTTTCCTTAACGGTATTAGTCAGTTTCTTATAATAGATAGTTCCGCGAGTACACACATTATGCAATTGAAAAACTGTCCACTTGTAAAAAAATATTGACGTAATTAAGACTCGATAGACTTTCACAATCTTTCACAAACTACAAAACTTGGACACTGCGTTTTTTTTTTTATGTATTATCAATTTTTTTTTTTTGTGGCTGTCGCCCAATTTTTCTTTTCACTTCTTGCAGTAATCTCCTGGCTCTTCTCGTTTCGAGTGTGAGACTGGAAAAAAGTATTTTGTCGCACATGCGGATTCAGAAATTTCATCGCATTTGCGTTGAGCTTGAATAACGTCGAGTTAAGCTACTCAAGTCACGGGGACTCCGCTTGACTCACGAGACAGTACGTGCCTGAGCAATAAGTATGTGTATGTATTAACGTCTAGGCGCGCTTTAGTCATTATCTAATTACAATTAAGAACCGAGGACTCGGTACACTAGGATTTTAATACCTTTGGATTAATAGAAGATCCGGATAAAATTATACGTTTTAATCCAACGTTTCGTATTCCGTGATCTTGTAATTGTGAGAAGGATGTGGGAAATCGCGAAATCAATTACACCGAGCTAAAGAATAAGAATAATAATTCGGATTATTTTGCAAGGCTTCGTGAGAAAGCAAACTGTGTTCTTCATGATATATTATGTAAATTACATAACCTCGCGGTCTTTCCGTTATTTATAGAATAATTGTATATATAGCAAGAATTTTTTTGTCACTGTATTCAGAAAGAACGGCTCCGATTCTCGTCTATATTTATAGAATCTCAACTACTTACTTCTGGTCTGATCAAAAGCTGAAACAATAGAAAATATGGAACATTGGAAGATGATGAATAGAACCGTCAGCACGTGACAGTAAAAATTCACTGACAATGAGTTAGTCATTTTTTTTCTTTTTTTGAACTTCTATTTCAATTCGAACGAAGCCCTCGTAGAACAATAGCCTTTGTACAATGTTTCGAGACACCCACACATACATGTGGATACAATGTAGACAGTACACCATGCGAAAACTCATCAGCTCAACGTATAAACGAATAAACGAGTAGGTAAACGAGTTACGGCCACAGCGAATTCCTATTTTCATTATAAACCCGATATCGATAAATGGACACTGATTGTCTCTGACAACGAGGCTGAAAAAACTCTCGATGTGTGGCAGTTCGTCGATACGAATGAAGACTGTGTAAAAATATATGAGATATTTGAAAAGCAATTTACATTAAATAATATTCTTACTATTTTACAAATTTATTAGGGGAAATATAGACCTAGAAACGAAAACAAAAAAGAAAATGGTAAATTTCTGGATCATTTTTTCAGGGAAACTAGCGGAACGTTTTACATTTTCCCTAAATTTATTCGTGTATGCTAGTCAAGATACGATTCCAATGATATTTCAATATCACATCTGGAATTTTGAGAAGTGTGTCCGTAAAAATGTTTACTAAATTTTATAATAATTTATGAGACGTGTGATAATGAGCCACCTGGACCATTTTGTAATATGATTTATAATTTATTATTTCTTGTTACCGATTACTAGAGCAAGCATACCGCGGAACCGCGTGAACCATAATTATATGTTTCACACAACGATTGAAAACCGATGGCAAAACAGTGAGCGGCGTCATTTCCCCTGTCATTACAGGAGACGGTGTAATAAACAGAAGATGTAATTACGAGTTTCCTTGGATCGGACTGTGTCTGTATATATTATCCTATTCTCCATGAAATTAAAATCTCTCAAAGGAATGAAAAATCTTTTCAATTTTGAATCGTATTATATCCTATACAGGTAAATATTCAACAAGGTTAGAGGTACATGAACGTAGCAAGATAACGTCTATCGAAAAGCAAAATTGAAAACATGTATAATCCCTTCTTCTCAGAGATCCACCTTCAATACAATAGTTATTATGCGATAATAGTTTCATTACTACACAGACACACACCGTCGACCTCGACTCTAGCCGTTACAATACAAGACCTGCCTCAGTTCCAGCAAGACTTTGAATATTTTATTTTCCACTAGCCTTCGACGTATTTCAAGAAATCGGAGAAAAAAGACTAGTCAACATTTTTCAGCACGCCGTGCGTAAAGTTCGATTTTACGCACGCAAGCGTGCGTGTAATCGGACTTTACGTGCGTTTGTGATGACAAATTTTATATACAATTTAGGTGTCAAGTGCCGGGTGAAAAGTCGATCAGGTTGCAACCAGCGAGTCGGAAAACTGAAATTCAACCGTTTATCCTGTGCTGGAACGAGGTGGGCGTCTGATCCAAATTTAGCCACGTACACGCTTCGATCCAAATCACGTAAGTCGGGGTTAAGACGCCGCAGAGTCAGCTGGACTTCCCGATTAGGGTCGACCCGGAGAATAATAGCAGATTCGTTTTTGGTCCACGAGGTGATATGACTCATGCAGTACAAACTGTGTTGCACATCTCCTCCTCTCGGTTATCGTCGAATGCTAACGCGACTCGGAGCAGGTACGTGCCTACATGCAGCGGATGTTTCAAAGTCTGGGAGAGAGAGATTTGATTCTGAGATAATACGTATTATACGCCTATCCCACTTATAACGGGTGTAATTACTAATTACAAACTCAAGTCGACCGAGCGATGCGTTTTTAACCAATTGTTCCATTGTCTACGCGCGGGAGACATCGAGACATCGATCGTCAGGATTATAATTACGATAATAACCGTTATAATTATGATAGAGCGACAGATATTTTCGAGACACTGATCGTTACACGGTCATTACCTACCCACTTTCACCGCCAAGGTGACGAATTATCCTGTGTCTATACGCTGGTCTTCGACCAATTTTGCTCGTTTGATCATTTCTTGTCAAAGTTCTATACAGTGAATCTTTTTCTTAACTTCCCGTTTCTCTGTTTTCAGAGAAAAAAGGAAGTTATTGTGATCAACCCGAAAATGAAAATTTGAGTTTTCACTAAATCTTCACGTTTCGGGGTCCAAAGAATCACCTCCGACTATTTTCAGTTTGACGTCTGGGTGTGTGTGTGTGTGTGTGACCACATTTTTGTCCGCGCGATATCTCGAGAACGCGTGGTCGGATTTCGACCAACTTGGGCTCAATCAACGGGGCTTTTCTTAACTTAGAACTGATTAGATTTTGGTTTCGATCGGATTAGTACTTTTTGAACTATTCAAATAACGAAATTCTAAAAAACACAACAAAAATGACGATATCTTGAGAACGAATCAACGGATTTCAATTAAATTTGGTACCATATGGTTTTTTTGATTGCTGATCACGAATCTGAAGTCAGTTTTGCAAAATTTTCATTTGGCGTATTCGATACGCTGCAAAAAAAACTAAAAACATTTGGATTTGGATGAAACTTGGTACTCGTAGGTTTTTTGGGTCACTGATCACGAATCTGAAGTCAGATTAGCGAAATTCAAAATGGCGAGTCCGATTTGCTGGGAAAAATACTAAAAACATTCGAAATCTTACGGAAATTTGTACTCGAAGGTTTTTTGAACCGCTGATCAGGAATCTGAGGTCAGATTTACAAATTTCAAAATAGCTGAGAACAAAATAAATAACGGGAGGTTCGAAGGCTGGCTCATAGTCATCCCAAACCCGCTTGTTTTTGCTACTTTATTTTGAAAAATCTCCTTGTACTGAACAGTTTGAGGCCAGAAAATCTGAAATCGTGGTCAACCGGTGGATTTTATTTCGTGCCTCGTAGACAAAAAAAATGTGTTCCTAAAATCGTGCAAAATCATTTTAAAGTATGAAAATTGGCCTTCAGCAGTTATTTCTTTCTTCCACCTCCTGAGATCAGGACTACGAAGTTAGTGTTTTTTTTTTACGTACTATTTTCATCGAACATCAACCTCGCAGAGCTTCAAAATTTTGAGAATACATCTTGTTGGTTTTTGAAAATGCGATTTTGGAAGAAATGAAGATATCGAAAATTCGATCCGACTGATTGTTCAGTCTGGTCACTTGAACATGTAAAAACATCAATAGCCCTGTATCATAAAAATTGTAGGAGGAGATACGGTTTCGAGGTACGAAAATAAAAAAAATATAAAATAAACAGTTTTTTACGTCAAATTTTGATGGCTGATTTTTTATATTGTAGTTCTAGCGCCGAAACGCGGCTTTGATTTTTTTTGGCGATTTTTTTTACGAATCCTTTTTCAGTTGTGACTGTTTTAAATCTCAATATTTCGACCGTTCTGTAAAATCAGAAAAAATTGACCCGAAATTCCGTTGACGATCTAAAACAACTTTTCTCTGAAAACAGAGAAAACGGGAAGACAAGTTACTTCTCTACCCATTGACCGTACAGTTGTCACCCAATTCACCTTTCTTGCTCCCACCACGTATTACATAAACAGTCTTGAGATACCGATAAAGTGGCGTACATTGTAGTCAGTGCGATACATCTAATCTCCTGACTAATTGGTTGTTAAATAAAGTTCAACAGCCGTTGAACCGCCAGGTAATTACAGACTGATCATAAGGGCAACGAATAAATCTTCGTTGTATCTGCGTCGAGTTGGGTGTCGGACTCATTAACGTCGTAACTCACAGAGTCTCGTATATTAAAACCCACATTCATTTCCTAGCTCCTCGATTGATAAATCTCTCGTTGGTTGTACAATTACAGCTTGTACGTTATACCAGCTCTATTGTTTAACCAAACGTGACGTAATTCCATTTAGACTTACTGTCTTCGCTCGTATAATTATCGACATATATTTTTTTTTTAATCATTTTTATCACGCTCTACGGTACTCATTATAAATTCATGAACGTAAGTTCAGAAAAATTCTACCTCTGTAAAACAGCAAGGCGTATATTCTTCGAGAATTCGTTCAAGATATTCAAATCGTACACCGCGCGGAGTGAGTGACACGGCTCAAGAAAGAATTTAGAAACCGACTATTCTACTATTCTACTATTTTTTTTTCTTTATGCGGGAATTTTCTCGAGTGTCACTCGTGTCACCGCAAAATCCTCGTATCTGATACGAGACCCGGTATATCGCACGAAAGAAACTTTACACGCCTGCGTAGTGGCAAAGCGGATAGCTGTTTGTAGTTTATCGCATTATAATCATGTGAAATACTGACGTCCACTTTAGCCACGCTCTAATTGGCAATAAGTTGTCACTATAGTTTTCGATACTCAACGAAGAGAGAATAAATAATCCCATTGCAATAACGGGACACCACGCGTTCTTAAGTCATAACGAAATTCGTTTCAGCTGCGTCGGTAATTTACCGTCACGACTAAAACATCATCTCAATAATTTGTCGATTTTAAACGACTGATTTTGGTGTCGGACCACATCGGATATCGGAAGATAATTTTCTATCAATTTCAACGAACCCGATGGAATCTACTTTGACATCATGTGGTACGGTGGCGGCAGCACCGACCGGATCCGAGCATCGGTAAGGAAGGGGTCTGCATTTGTTCACGGCGTGAGTCGATGGTATTAGAGAAAAACCCGCTCAATCGACCGTTGATAAACGGGATTAATTTTCATCCCTTGTTCGTCCCGGCCCTCCCAGAACGGTGAAATTAATTTTTCGTTATTAATGAGCCCGTCAGGTTCTATAGAACGGCCTGCGTTTGTTCAAATACATGTGCAACGCTCCTCCATCAATTTAACTCAGCGTTTTACGGAGGCTGTTTGTTTCCATTTGGAGTACATACGTCGGATACACGTGTAAAAGCACGAGCCATGCCACTACACGGGTTTCGAGTGCGTGTGAAACTATATGTTCATCGGGCACTCGGGTATCGAAAAACGGTCACCATCTACCGTAACGTCGTTGCGTAATGTCGTTATTGCCGCAATGCCGTACAATTAATAATTACACAAACGAAAATCGGTGAACTATAACCGCGTTACTGTATTAGAATATTCGGTGTTCCGGATGATCTACAAAAAATGTTTTATACTCGTTTTGAATTTTTATACGGACTCTGAAAATATATCCTGCGGACCTTCAAACGCTTTCTGCTGAGTTTCTTGGACCAATTCCGTGTTTTTTGTCTGGATTTGATTTTTTTCCATTCACTATTTCCAGTTACGTTGTTTATGTACTCTTCCTTTATATTAATAAAAAATATCCTCACTATTGCCTGATACGGAGAAGATTTTTGAACCCGATAAAAATTTACTGTGGATAATCGCCTTGACACAAACAAATTTGTTCTTTCAGGAGAGAAGAATCGTTCCAGATAACACAAAATCAAAAAAATGATTTTATTGATTCTTCTAGAACTCTGAATTTTCTACTATCTACTCTGTCTAGGAAACCTTATCATATTAGATTGAATGCAATGCAGGCAAAAAGGCTCAATTCATCGACATTGTCATTAATCAACACGAATTATTCACTGTCTGAATAGAGAAAAAACAACTCATTAGTATTCTTAATTTTCATTTTTGTTCAATCTTTTTTTTTTCTTCAGTTTTGAAAGGCGGATCATCGTTGCTGAGAAATGTGCGATGAAATACGTACGGTGATGGTCTGAGCTGCGAGCATCATTTGCACTCTCTTGCTCGAGTCTTGTCCCCGGGGTGTCGAGGGTGAGGATGGCGCACTGCGGCCGAACCGCCCCGCATCTCAAACAGCGGGATACCTAGATCCAAGACCATCAAAGCAAGATCTCATCGAGCCGTCTGTTTGATGTGACGCGCTAGCACAGCTCGCTGCACCTTTTGTCTCAAGATTTCTTCGTTAGGCATCTTCTGCCACAAAATTTTCTACCCCTTTCGAGCTTTTCTCGTGATTAACAAAAGCTCGGGGAATCAGAAACGCGTGTTCACGCTGCTGCCATCGCATTCTTAGAAAAAACAGTAACACACATATCCTGCAAAAAAATGTATCGTTGAAATTTCGATGAAAATCGACGATGTTCAAGAAATAATCGATCATAATTACGATAATTTTGTGAAAAAAAAAATCGGTGCCGGGATATAAATTATGCATTACTGCGAAAAAAATTCTGTTCATTTTATACCTGACGCGATTTTTTTTTTTTTCCATATGACATCTTCATTTGTGATATACTATTATTGGAGGCGATGTCGTGTTGAGTTGCTGGACATAAAAAAAACCCTGAAACTTTCGGTTAATCGGAAAGTATCGCCCACATGTTTGACATGTATCCTAGAAAGCCTTCGACCGATATCGTCACATTTTCATCCTTATACAAGTCGGCGGATTTGTAGCTCTGTTCATTACACATGTTCATCGATTCAACGCTGCAAATTATTTCGAATACCATTCGCCCTGCGCTTTCGCATTGATTATTTAAAAGACAGACTTCTAGGTACCCTCAGGTATATGATACGAGAACAGCTATCGTGTTTAACGAGTTTGGCAACTATTGTATCTCCGTGTGAAGTTAGTGTACCAGTTATTGACGCGGTGTGACCCAATTATTGACATTTTAGATCACAAAAACAATTGAAAATTTGTTTATTTTAGATCACAAAAACAATTGAAAATTTGTTTATTTTAGATCACAAAAACAATTGAAAATTTGTTTATTTTAGATCACAAAAACAATTGAAAATTTGTTTATTTTTCAATCACACAAATTTTCAGGGACTAGGCAAACACAATTTTTCGGGTCATTAATGGTCCATATTCTGTTTTTTTTTGTTTTTTTTTTTATATATATACATAAATCATCTTAATTGCAGTAGAAGAAACTTTGTGTGGATTTTTATATCCATTTCGGAATTATTTTACTCCTCCATTATCCAATGTGACACACAAGTTTCTTAATTTCAGTCAAGAAAATGTCAGAATCAGCATCAAGCTTGATTGGATTTTCTGGAACACAATGTAGGAAGAAAGTACCGAAAAATTGTCACAGTAGGTCGAATTTATACATGTGTTACGATTCAACATTCTCATTAGTCTAGGTAACAGAAATTTGTGTCCTATTCTAACATTTAATTTGCATTATTTACACATTTTATTTCTTATTTGATAACAGAATTCAAAATTTTGAACTCGGCTGACGAATTTTGGGGGACCTAAGTTACAACTTTTTATTTCTAACAGTGTGTATCTAAAAAAAGACTGCATCTCATTGTCGTAAGGTTTTCCTCACTTTTGGGTTAATTGAGTCCATTCAGCTCCTTTTTTTTTTTTTTTTTTGCGGAGATTGGATTTTTTAAATTTCGTCGCAGATATTTTTGCTTATCTTCTTCGTTTTTTTTTTTTTTTTGTTTTAGGAGGGGGGTTCAATTAATCAAATGTTGATTCTCTTCTCCAATCAGTTCGGATCGAAAGCAGAAATGCTGATGATGAAAGCACTACGTATACGTATACATACGATGTGTAGATCAGCAGGGAATTCTTAATAACTGGCCCGGAGGCAAGAGATATATGAGTTCTACGTCACTTCCGTTACTCGTCGCGTGAGCGAAGGTCTTTTGACGTCTGTGACGTCACATTGAGAATCACAATCGACACGAAGGACGAGTCAGCAGAATGAATATTTGACAAAAAAATTGCGGTCCATTTTGCCCCAACCTCTCACAGAGTGGCCAATCAAAAAACCGATGATTTGAAAACGTGACTGAAATCTCAACGCGTCGACTGATTATCGACATTTTTTTTCAATCGATTATGTTAGAAGAATGGAGCTTCAATTTTGCTTTCTGGGAGCTAAAAAGCTTCCTTCCCTCGATGTAATTCAGGCTCTTAAAAAACAGTTTTGTGAAATATCGCACGGGAGGATGAGAAAAAAAAAGAAGGAATTTGGATAATGAACGATCATTTTTACTTTCGATGCATTATTTTTTCATTCGCGTTGTGATGAAAAAAAAAATGAAATTCCGGAAACTTTTTCGAAACCTGTGTTTCAAAAACCAATAGCGAAATTTGAGATTCTTTGTTTCAAAAAACCGGCAATTCGAGCTCTTTTTCAGTTCCGAAGACTCACCACTTGAAATAGTCCGATACTTTGATTTCCGAACAACGTTGCATGCAGTGGAAGCTGCAGATAAATCCTACGTATCACAGCTAATAAAATTTCTCAAAATCTGAATCTACTTTCCTATTTTATCGGGCAGATCTGCAAAATGAATAATTCCTGGATCAATATACGTACCTCGGTTTGTTCAAACGAATCATTTTTACCTTACAAACCAAACTAGTATTGCCTTTTTTTTTTTTGTCTCCCCCGGATTAATATTTCTCTCGCATTTTTGTTTTATCCCACATCCCTTCTCCCTTCCTCTCTGCCTTTCTTTCTCCCCGCATCGCCATCTCTGTTTGGTCCCTCTGCGTATCCAACCCTATCTTTTTTCCTTCTCTTCGCTTATCTCCGTTAAGCATCCCCACCACTAAACTCTCGTGTATCGAACGCTCCTGTGACGTCACTGAAGGTCTGTGTGACGTCACAGCCGGGGCTCTCATTTTCACCGAACACAACTGCAATACGGTGTCCTATTTCCTGAAATCAGTTTCACCCAGATTTACCGTTATACTCGACAATTTTTCATTTTCACGTTTTATCATTCTCAAAAAAATTTCAATCTACGTCACGTTCTTCTGTACCGACGATGAACAGAAAATGGAACACTGCTATGTTAAAATGTGACACAGTAAAGATTTAGAGTTTTTCTTTGAACAGAAATGGTTTATTGTAACAAATTTATAGAAACTGCCGTAATTTGAACATGAAGCTCATCGGTTGAATGAAAAGACACACCGATAATTTTCACCTCGGCCTGAAAATTTATTTTCAGTTGTGTTGGAGATTGAAAAAAAAAATGGATAAATAAAACAAAAGAAAGTAGAGAGAAGAACAGAAAGGAAGACGAAAAAGAAGAAGACATCGTGGCTACCAGCGAGCAGATGAAGGCGCAGGATATACAATATGCACGCAAGTAGGTATGTGTGGACTTCTGCAGGATGACAGAATATCTGAGTTCGAAGGCACGAATCCTGGGTAAATATTGGTACATCTACCATGTGCATGTAGGCGTGTATCGAGGCTATATTTCGAGTTCTATTTCTGTGCGAAAATCGTCTCCTAGAGTGGAATCCCACCCTCTTTCCGTCTTGCCCTTCGCTATTAGGATTTTTGCCATTGTCGGTTTGTTGGTCCGGAGAAAAAACCCGTGGAACACACAGCAGGGATTATATTCCGACAGGTATTGCATTGCCACGTGATTTCCCAGTTCGTGGATCCGCGGATTTTTAATGACACGTATTCCACGAAGGATAACGAACAGCTCAACACTCTCCACCCCTCATAATTTCAATATTTCATGACGTAATCAGGCGACGAATGAAGTACGTTAATTTAATGAATTGGAGCGACTAATTACTTCTGCGAAATACTCCGAGTGGGGCACAACTACCCTCAGAATTGTTGCTCTGATTACCAGCCTTGATCACGGGAGCAACTGCGGTAAATTAATCGATAGTGAATGTGTATGAATTTTTGGAAACGTTTCAAAACCTTCTGAAATTCCTGTAATCTTCCGAATGTTATAAAAACATGATAATTTGTAGATTCTTTTGAAATCCGAGGAAAAATTGTTTCACAATCAGACGTTATGGATAATCTTTCCCAATGTTTTGAAAATCTTCCGAAATCCTTAAAAACGTGAGAAATCATTCGAACACCGAAATCAATGGTGCGACTAACGCCTGGGTAATTTTCTCATCCTACAGCTGCAGACTTTCTCGGATGAGAAATCCAAGTTCCAGAGCGGCGAGTACCATTGATCTGACATATATTCTGGCAATGACGTCACTGTGGCGAAGAAACGGGTCAAACGCTACGAGCAAAAAGAAAAGCAATAAAAATGAAAAAGCCGAATGAAAAGGGTGGAATTAACGACTAGCTACCGAATCAACTGATGGGCCTGTGGGTGTCGATGTTTACTGGCTCTAACAAAGTCTAACAAAGTATCGGGTTGGAAAAACGACTTATGGTTCGTTAGCGAAGCGGACGGAAAGTGGAGATTAGAGGACCACGGCAGATGGTGGACTCTCAAACTGATCATTATTCATTACGTCGTTCGCTTTGAATTTCTTGTCCTCGCTTATTTCCACGGATCCATTCCGCCCGCACAAAGGGCTTTATGCCAGGGCAAAGCTTCGTTAAGGACGAAGTTCGGGCTCGTTATAATAACTTTTTACGAGAAATACATTTTTTTAGTCGCGAGCTTAGTTACGGATGTGTGTGCCCGCGTTACGTTGAATACTACTTACAATGTTTTTCCGAAATTTATCGTAATTACTCGTAAGCTGGTCGATTTAGGGGGTCCACCGCCTGCAACGAAAACAACGTATTACTCACGATAATTAAACCATAAATTTGTTAGAATCCTCAGACGATATAAACAATATTTAAGCCTCGTCCTATTTATATAATACTCGAGCAAAAACCGTATAGTTCATATGTACAAAAAGAAGAAGAAGCTTCTTTATTCTCTCGATTCAGGGGGGAGGTGGGGGAACAGTGCCTCATTAGACAGAGAAAGAGAAAAAAGTTGGACTTGGATACAGTGATTATGAGTCTTCTGAGGAAGAAGCGTTCCTCTATTCCCTCCACGAGACATGAAAATCAATATTTTTCCTAAATTTCATGCTGAGCCGAAGAAATATGGGCGAGCCGGGGAGGGCGAACCAGTTGACGGTTGATTTACGATCTTTCTGAACCTGCACTTACACCGTGCTTACGGTACACTGCCTTGTATCATGTAAGTACTATCCGGAGTTTATGGAGCTGGTTTCTTCGTTGAGGGTCGTCCGGTGGAAAACGGGGTGCGGATGTAAGGAACGAGAAATGGAAATGATGCGAGGAAAAATCGTCCACATTATTGACGCAATATCGTGACGATTTCGCTCTGTTTCATCGACTGAAATTATTTGATGGAACTTTTAAACAGGTGTAATAACAACCGAGGTAATTTATACGGCTACGGTTTCTCAGTTTAGTCGAGTATGATTGAAGCGTACGACCCGGTTATCAATTTTTACTATACCTAAGTTTCATTGTTTTTTCATTGATAAATAAGTAGGCGTTCGTTGAAACTCGTGCTGCACAGTTGTGGAAGAGGCTCATCTCTTGTTTTGTTGCTGAACGAAGAAATCAATTTCCGGTCGTGGCAAATTTAATATCCGCCTCCAGCTCTTCTCGGTCCCTGCGGTAGTTGCAGGCGGTGTTGAATCGCAGTGCGGTGTTTGTGTGTCCTTTTAGCAATTATTGGAACACTGAATTCAACACTGCGCTGCACCAATCAGAAAAATAAAAGAACAACAGGAGAAGGATAAGAGAAAAATCAGACAAAAACTTTCTACTTGACGAGTGATGATTCGAAAAAAAAAAAAAAACAATTAGGTCATATTATTGCAATTTTTGATTGAACAAAAATTAGAGCTTGTATGATATTCAATTGCCTATTTTCAGAATTTCTCTTTATCTTCTTTCACGTCAATGATTACTTCCCATTGATCCGTACCAAATGGACAATTACGAAAAAATGAATACAGATTTCGGGATAGACTCTTCCGTTTCAATTTTTCGACGAGGGAGAAAGGGAGTTACCATAAACTGATTATACAATAATAACATCAGCAAAACCTTGGGTTCTCCGTTCTGACCGGTAGTAATACCAGTCTATCCTAGTTATCAGGCTTTCCGTGACTTTTAGCCAGTTAAGGGGGATGTAATAAGACTACAAAAATGCAATATTCTCAAGTTTTCGTGAGAACTGTTCCAACAAACAATAATATAAATATAAAGATAAACTTGGAAAACGATAACACCAAGGTGAGATCGTGACACGGGTAAATGTAATTACGCCACGTGACCATTGAGATGAAGACTATATAAGCAGTGGCGGGACATGAAATTGATCAATTCAACTTACGCGTGTGAATAAATTCGAAAATGAAAGCAGCCGCTATTATCTTTTTATTGCTCATCCTGGCAGAATTACTCCTGGTCCCCGCTGGTAAGTAAAGTCTTGAAAATTGATCGAAGCTTTTTACCATCGTTCAGGTGATTCAAAAAATATTATTATACGTGATAAATAATCTCGATGACGATCAGTCTGGTATCATCACAAAAATTGAGGCTAAAAGTAACATCTGTTCTGTGTTTAATATGAGTTTTGATGATGGGCATAAAAATTCATGATTCCAGAATCTTGCTTCAGTTCTAAAAAGGGTAGGCGTAAAAAGTCCGAGAAAAAGGAAAAACCAAAGAAAAATAAGGATAAAACTAAATGCGGCGCCAATATGGACGCTACGAACTGTGTCCCCTGCAATCAAGTCTGCAATTCACTACCACCAAAATGTGTCCCGGTATGAATTTTCTTTAAATTGAAATATTGTTAACGACAAGGCCTAACTGAAGATACACAATTCCACAATCAATTGAGAAAATAATTCAGTTTAGGGGGGAATTTTCGATACGAAAAGTAGCCAAATCGCACCTCAGGTGCAAAAATTGGTCCACCAATTTCTTTTTTTTTTTTTTACTGGCACACAATTGGCAGTATAGCGTCTGATTTTATTTCTTTTGAGGTACAGACAATTTTCAAAGACGAAATAAAGAAATATATCACTGTCCGGATTATCTTATATACTGTGGCTGAATTATCTATCAATTTGTCACCGATTGAAAAATATGTCACCGTAAAATGACTCAGTCGCAATTTTGAAAATGTTCTCAGTTGTGTATCGGCGAGTATAACCAGTGCAAGTGTAAGAATGGGCACTATCTTCTCACCCCGGACAGTACCTACTGTGTCCCGGAGGCCGGTTGTCGTCAACCAGGGTAATCGAAAATATACAAAAATAATTCTTGATGGATCAAGGAGCGGAAACTGTAGCAAACCAAAATTGTTATGAATAAAAATTAATTACAACAATCCCTCGACTTTTTTTTAAATTACTAACCATACAGTCACCAATGCAATGTGTTCTGTGATCGCTATGTAAGTTATTCACTAGCGTATTGGAGAAAAACTATCAAAGATAGGAGGTAAATGTACGAAACCTTTTTTGTAGAGAATTTAGTAAGCTTCATTTTAAATACTTATGTCCGTAACGATAGGATCCACAGTTTTCGAGATATGATGAACAAACTGAATTCTAGCACCTTCGACTCAAGGTGACGGATCGAGCCGTCCAGCTAGAGGCCAGGACTTTTAGTCCGATCAATAATAGGTCAAGATGAATGTATCTAATGAAGGATTTGTAGATTTTTCCCAATCAATTCTTCCATTTTCTATATATTTTGGTCCAATTTGATTGGACTAGTGATCGGAAAGTAATCGGAAGCGAATAAGCCTCTGGCTGTTAAAGAAAAGTTTAGTACATCAACCGCATGTGAAATAACAAAATATATCATTAAAATCCGCACGACTGATAATATTCTCGAAAGTTATGGTCCCAGTTTAGATACGTTCGACCGGAATATCATAGACGGGTCTATAATGTCATCCACACGACTCATCGTCAAGGTACATCCGGGGAGCAACAAAGACAATAAATATCATATCTAGTCGTGTACGAGTCCTAAAATTTATCAGCCCCCGGAAGGAACATTAACAATATTTTATTGCGACAAAGTCATGCCGCCATTAAATGAACACTACATAAGTAATGCAGGCCCGGATTACGGGTACACGATACCCAAGGCTGCACCGCGAAAAAAGGCCGATGACGGAAAATTGAAATCGACTAAGGTTTAGAACAAATGTTTTCATCATCTAACGCGAGTATGATTCATATACTCGTCTCCGCCTTATTGCAAACTCACGGTCAGCTTAAAAAGAGCGAGTTTAATTCCTTGTTGCACAATATACTATTCCAGAATATTTTTCTCATGAAATCAAGTTTGAGTATACGTATGCGAATAGTATCGCACAAGGGGACATATTTTTGTATCCCCATTTTAGCGAAAGCGGCAGTAATTCGGTGCTTGGAGGCGACGGACTGTACAAATAAAGCCAATCTTGAGTCCTAGTAAGCAAAAGTGTGGAGTTACGACTAATTATCCTTCCCCCTCCCTTTTTTTCGTGCTCTTCTCTACTTTCGATGTAACATATCAAACTTTGATATAGTTTTACCAACTGTTCACTGCATGAAAAGTTTCTCAGTGTATCGTTTATAAAACCCACATGATTTTTAGCCGGGAATTCGGGACGATATTGTCCGTGTAATCAGACGGCAACGGAATGCACACCGTGCGAGCAGATCTGTAACCAACCGATCCCATTCTGTCCTGCGGTAATCATCATCATGTCATGGTATCAAATGTGTGCCAAAGATTCCATAAAGTAATAAAAATATGATTACTTCAAGATCTGCCCCATGAACAACACCTGCCGATGTGACGATGGATTCTTGAGACTAGCTGCGAACAGAAACCGTTGCGTGTTGAAGAAGGATTGCCCTCCGCCAAAACCGACATGTCCTCGCAATCAGACGGCAAATAATTGCATACCGTGCAATCAGGTCTGCAACTCAGAACACAGGATTTGTGCACTGGTAATTGTGACAACGTTACCGATTTCTCATTTGCAGCTGCCCCGCGTATATAAAGACGTCGCACATTGTTTTCAAACGGCTTGAAAGCCGCGCAAAATAGCAAAGTATGACTTACAATATGTAGTTGAGAATCTCACCACTTATATGTCAGTGCCAAGCTGCTTCACGTATATAAAGATCGAAGGGTGCTCCACCGCATGCGCATTGCAGTCAGCAGAGCGTAACCTCAAAAGTTACCCACGGTGGAACAGATCAGCTTCAAGACTTGGTATACGTGAAGTTTATATAGCGACTTATAGCCATAGTCTCTTCACACTAACTTATAAATTTCCAATATACTTATAACTTAACTCAAATAATATAAAAAATTCAATTTTTCATCAGTCTTCATGATCACTTACTTCAATTATATAATGCTAACAATAATTAATCACATTTACTCTATATGGGGGATTCCAGGTCAAATCGACCGGCTGATTTCCCTGACCCCTTTCGATCTGTTTGCCCTTTTACACAGTGAAAGTACACGTTGAAAGGATCGACTGTGAATTTTGTCAGATTTTTCTGACCAAGTATTTTTTCACTACAGCTGGTCAAATAATCAGCTTTTAGCGTTTTTTTGATTTTTCAAGCCAACATAGCTTGAAATCCAGATGAGCAATGAAAAAAGTTCTCATACAAAAGTTTCGCGTCTTTCTTTGAAATTTCTGAAAATAATTTTTTGCAATTTTTTGTGCCTCGCGAAACTGTAGTTTTGGTTAAAAATCTTCGAAAATCTTCAGTAACAAAAAAGTGCCCTGATCGAATTGGCTGAAATTTTTACACAGCATGTCTTTTTCAATGCCAAAGGTTGTCTGGAAATTTCAAAGTGGGCTAAGCAGTGGTTCAAAAGATACATCAACAAATATTCGCAAGGTGGCGATAATTCGGCGATTATGAGGTCGCCAAAAAGTTTTTTCGGCCGCAGTTCAAAAATTCAAGGGCGATCACCAGTAGGTAGACAAGAATAATGAATTTTAATGTTGAATTTTTGAATCGTGGCCAAAAAACTTTTTTTGCGACCTCATAATCGCCGAATTCTTGCCACTGTGCGAATATTTGTTGATGTATCTTTTGAATCACTGCTCGGCCCACTTTGAAATTTTCAGACAACCTTTGGCATTGTGAAAGACGGGCTGTGCATAAATTTCAGCCAATTCGATCAGGGCACTTTTGAGTTATGAATGATTTCCACTCATTTTGTATTAAAACTACACTTGAACGGGGTATTAAAAATCTGATGAAAATACTCTCGAAAAGTTCACAAAAAGCCTCAAAATTTTGGTATTGGAACTTTTTTCATACATTGTTGACGTTTTGAGCTATGTAGGCGTGAAAAATAAAAAAAAATTGAAAATAAATTTATTCGATTATTTTTCGTGATAGAATGATGAGTCAAAAAAATCTGAAAAAAATCACAGTTCATCCTTTCAACATGTAGTTCGACTGTGCAAAAGGACAAGAAGATCGAAAGGGGTCAGGGAAAAAATCCCGTTTTTTCGGTCGATTTGACGTGGAATCCCCCATATAAATTTAATATAGGAGAAAGCTCGTTTTTCGATTTTAAAGCGGTGATTCCGAGTGGGTAGAAAACAGCGTTTCAAGTCATGAATACCTAATGAAGAAACTCGTAAAATAAATAAAAACTTTCCAGTTACCCTGGGTATCGGGAAACAGTTTTTTTCCACTCCCCTTTTGATTGAAACAACCAGAGCCAGGGGCAGGAAGGGTTCGTAGCAGAAAAAAAATGCCTTAATTTCGTGCACCCTCGCGTCAGTGAGAATTACTCCGATAGCAATGAATCCGCGTCTTGTCATTCAATATTAATCGCTAAGTTAATTTTTGCCCCAACCGAAGGGAATTCATCCGCTGATATATGTAAATCGTTCGAATTTTTTAGTTTTCAGTTCAGATTGCGGACCTCCTAGTTTAAGTCAAACACGTTAATATTTCTGCCTAGAGGTGTTACCCAGCGCCCAACGCCCAACACCTTCGAGGACCCGGGCTGTAACTTAATTACTCTATCCCGTCGTTATTAGATGAATGCAGCCAATTACTCCGGCAAATAGAATTATTCCGGTCCTACAAGCATGTCGAACTAACGGGACGCAAACAATCAGAATATACGCGGACTACAATTGAAGTGTCGTTCCGTTGCCCATCTTATCCCAATCAATAAATCAGTGGACTTTATAATCTGAAGTGTAGTGAAGTTTGATGAAAATCTTGTGAAAAGTCTTCTGAAATTTTGTGAAATTTTATCAAGTATGTAGTATAGTCTTGAACCTCCATCCTTTACTCACTCATCCCGATCAATGAATCAGTGGACTTTGTAATCCGCTGGAACCCGTCGAACGGTTTCTTTCATGGCTTCGATCCGTTATTCAACTCAATTTCTCGGAAGGTGTTGGAAGCGAAACGATCAACTTTCTCACCTAGTTCACCTCTCGCCTAGCTCTAAACCCCTCGTGAATGTTACAACCTTTTTTACTACCCTTCTCAGTTTCTATCGCTGATATACTTTGCAATCAGTGACCACCATGTGGTCTGATCAAATTCTTCAACAAAACGAGGTCATGTCCAAGATTAGGTTGAATTTTTTCAAAAAATATACAAAAACTTCAACTTATCACAATTTATGAGGCTAGGGTCCAACATAAAATTTCGGATATTCAGTGCGATGGAAGAACTTTATTAATTGATCGATTCAGATAGTTGACTCATGTATTGCATAATAAACGATCTATGGTATATCTGATCGTTACACCCATGATTACATATTTCCTTCCGAACTCTAACTGTAACCTGCAGTAAGGGTGAAACTATAGCTTCCACTACAATTCCGAGCATACAGGCTATGAATTTTCTATCAACACAGAGGTAAGTTTTCTCATCCTTACTCCCCTTTCTTCGGTATACCTCAACCAAAGTCTACTTTTGACAACTTAAATCCTCACAAGATACTCTCTTTCTGAAATGGAACAGATTTTATTCACACGAATTGGTTTCCCCACGAAATTGTCTTTTTATTGTTACGGACTCTAATATAGGTGACGAAAAACCTTGTATGGTCGATTAGAAATTCTGTATAATGTTCGAACCCGTCTCTCTTTCGCGCCAAGCTATAGCGTCACTATTCAGTACGCCGTGTCTGCCACCCATATCCACCAATTTTTCAGCAAAAAGTAGGCGAACACTTTGCGCCTGAATCAACGCTACCCACATTGCCTACTGACATGAGTTCACATTGAAGACTTATCATACTTGTTATCTTTGTAGAGGTAAGATATATCAAAGCATAGTCACGCTGATAGTTGACATTATTTCCGTATATCAAAGCCAGATCAAATAGTCATAGCTTGAATATAATAGTGATATTCGAGACGTTACAAGGACTATATTACACTATTGGCTACTAGTACTGTGAACAAAAGTACGACCTTCGTTACTTTCTGTGATCGGTGATTAGGTGACGTATGTACTGAGAACTCGAAATGATTGGCAATCTCGGAGCAGTGGAGGTGCTGGGCGCCGTTGCGCTCGTCGTCGCTGGGATATGGTACTATCTCGTGGGGAACTACAACTTTTGGAAGAAGCTCGGAGTCCCGGGACCGGAGCCCTCGTTATTCTTCGGGAACTTCAAGGCTCTCATGTCCGGGAAGGTCGCTGCGCCCGATTTGTTGAAGACCATCTGTGACCAGTTTCCCGGGGTGCCAATGATCGGAATTTATGAATTTCGAACGCCTTTGTTACTCCTCTGTGACCTTGACCTCATCAAAGACGTTATGGTAAAGGATTTCGCGAGTTTTTCGGAGAGAGGGGTTCCCATGCCTGAAGAAGTAGAACCGCTCAGTGCACATCTTTTCACTTTAGAAACTGAAAGGTGGCGACCACTTCGCTCGAGGTTATCGCCTGCGTTTACTTCGGGAAAAATGAAGCACATGTTTCCTCTCATACTTGAATGCGCGGATCACTTTGAACGGTACGTAGATGATTTAGTGGAGAAGGGTGAATCCATAGACTGTCTGGACATATCTGCCGAGTACACCACGGACGTAATTGGCAGTTGTGCCTTTGGCCTGCAGATGAGATCCCACGCGAACGAAGACAGCGAGTTTAGGAAAATGGGAAGAAAAATATTTCCAACGAATACGCGTGAACTAATTATGAAAATGCTCCGTCATTTCTTCCCTCAGTTGTATAAAATAACAGGTATGTCTAAAAATACCAAGGAAGTTACAGAATTCTTTACAACATCGATGAAGCAAACCATGGAGTACCGAAGGAAGAATAACGTCCGAAGAGGGGATTTTGTTGAAATGCTCATAGAACTTGCAGACAATGCGGATAAATTAGATTTCGGTAAGAATATACTCCACCGATGTGTTAATTGAGTCAAGTTTTTCACTTGTATAAATCATTTCGATAGAATTTGTCCTTATCTAAAATCTGAAAATACTTTATACCAGCTTATCTGACAAAGAAAGAGAAAATGTGGGACGATAACAGTTGAGGTGTTATCAGCTTGCATGACAATAACATGATAGTCCGGAAACATCGGTTGAATTACAGAGCTGACGGACAACCTCATCACTGCCCAGGCATTTGTATTTTTCATCGCTGGCTTCCACACCTCTTCTTCCACCATCAGCCACGCCTTATACGAACTCGCCCAGGTCCAGGATGTCCAGGATAAACTGCGTCAAGAAATTTTGGAATCACTTCAAGCAAACAATGGAACAGTCTCGTACGATGGTGTGAAGGAGATGAAGTATTTGGACATGGTTTTCAAAGGTAGTCTTCGAGAGTCATTATTATGAGCACTCCGTACAACTTTGCCTGTAATTGATATGATTCGCTAATTTTCAGAGACACTGAGGTTGAGACCGCCGCTTTTCTTTCATATGAGGAAAGCCGTGAAACCTTACACTTTTAGGGGAACGAATATTACTATCCCGGCGGGGCAAAAATTGTGGATTCCGATCTTGGAAATTCACCGAAACCCCGAGTATTTCCCGAATCCACAAGCTTTTGACCCGGAACGGTTCTTGGATGAGATGTGCAAGGCTAGGCATCCAATGACGTATTCGCCCTTTGGTGACGGACCACGGAATTGCATCGGTACGGTAGATTTATTCCACAGACTGGATAGGCAGTGGTTGCCATGGTTCGGAGTCAGAATTTATTTACTCAACGTCCGACGTATGTTGCAGGTGCTCGCTTCGCTATCTACCAAACGAAACTGGGATTGATCAAGGTATTGGCGAAGCATAAAGTCGAGGTTTGCGAAAAGACTGCCATCCCATACCGGGCCAAGCCTGGAGGGCTGCTGGAAAATATTGGAGGAATACACCTAAAATTCACGAGAATCAATTGATTGAAATTAAATCTTTCTTCTTCGGTATACAAACTGGCAACCAAAAATCAGGTCGATTTGTATTTTCTTTCACGGGTTTTTAAATTTCTACATAATTTTTTACGTAAACTAAACTTCGGACTTAGAGCTATGGGCAAATGAAATAAAATGCACATCAGTTTCCCCCAAATCCCGTGCTTATTTTTATCCTTCATAGTTTGCAAAGTTCGGAGACCATCTGATAGCTACTAAAATATTGCACACTCATACCGATTCATAGAATTCTTCTACTGGCTATGGACTTCACACTTCTATCTCCTAGCTCTCGTCTTGTTCCCGCTTTCTACTCTGCGAGGCGTCAGGTAATTCTAATATAGCGCTAAAATCGTGAATTCTGACGTCACGACCAGGCGGAAAGCGTTTCCGCCTCCGTGATTCCCGGCTTACCTACGTCCAACTAACATCAGCTTATAAAAAAAAATTGTGGGATTCAAATCTTGTTTTATTCCCGCAGACAATTTTAGATGAACATACAGTGCATGGAAATGAATTCATCTGGCAAACCTGAGGCTTAAGAACACTTTTTTCTTGTGCGAAAACCTTCATCCTGTAATTTATCTCAGTCGAGTCGTATAGCCTCCAGGGTTGTTAATGAGGCCAGCCTACCCTCCCGTGTGAGCATTCGTTCGGTTTTTGACTCAAGGCTCATTCGATACTCGAAAGATCAAAGCTTCAGGTCTTATGACTTGGGCTTTATACGTCCCCCAAGACATGCGAATGAATTTATGAATGCCCATCAACGGAGGGTCACATTTCGCGGGACTTCTTTCCAAGAGACTGTCCATTCGGAAATCGAAGGAAATCATTATCACATTTTGCGATAATTAACCTCATGTGTGGTGATTTCCAGTCAATCAAAAAATAATTGCTGAAAAATAGTTTCATAATATTGAGCGATTTTCTATGAATTACTGATGAGCTACTATGATTTTTTATGAATTCTTGCGAAATTCGTTTACAAAATTCACAAGAGTATAATTGATCCCCGAATCGGTACTCAGGGTGCTACTAGACTCGTATCTGGCAACAAGGCGTTTTGAGGGGATTTAGTAAAAAGCGTCAGTAAAAATTCACTGACAACGAGTTAGCTAATTATTCTTCCGCTATTTTAATTCGAATGATGCACAGTATGGAACAGCCCGGATAAGAGAATGAAAGACCATACAAAATAACCTAATTGTTATTCTTTGGTTTCATTGAAACTAATAATGAGTTACAATAGGCGATACAACCCTCGACAATTCGCCAACTGGTGGCCACTTTTGGCACTATTAAAAAAACGAAACAAAGTGACTTCGTGATTATAGGTATGTGATTTATAAATACGAAGAATTGAAAAATCCGTAAAAGTGAAAAATAGGAGGCCTGCAACAGCGATGATTCAACGCTAATTTGTTGTGTACGGAATTGTGAAGGTACGGGTTATAAAACGCCAAACTTCTCGTTCCACAGCTTCCCATCCGCACGCGGTTTGTTGAAATAACGAATAAATTTGGTCTACTTTTGACGACTTAAATCCTCACAAGATACTCTTTCTCTTCCTGGAGCGGAACAGATTTAATCTACATGCATCGGCTTCGCCACGAAGTTATCTCCTGGTTGTCGCAAACTCTAATTGAGATGAAGTCAAACCAGTAGCGGATTATGAACATTCATCGTACATCGGACGTCACCTAAACGCAAGAAGTTCTGTATAAAGTTCGAAATCGTCTCTCTTTCGCGCCAAGCTATGGCGTCACTGTTCAGTATTCCGTGTCTGCCACCCATATCCACTAATTTTCTAGCAAAAAGTAGGCGAACACTTTGCGCCTGACTAAACGCTACCTACATTGCCTCCCATTCTAGTTAAACTTGTTATGGTGGTGGGGATGAGATGACTCGAAGCATAGTCGTACTGATACTCGAAACTATTTCAGTACTTCAGAGGCTTGAATCAATAGCCATATCGCTTGAGTTCAGCAATAACAGTGATACTCCATACGTTGCAAGAACCGTAACATAGGAAGAAATTCATAGTCGGTGAGTTACAAAAAACCTTCTATTATGACGTTTCGGTGAGAGCAAGGGCGGCCATGATCCTCAGATCTGTGTCGGTACATATACCTGTATATCAAATATTTAACACTATAAACCGTCAAGGTATACCCACGTGTTCAATTTACAGGTTATGTCCTCATAAGGAGACTTTTACGCGAAAAAAGGCTAAATTTTCTTACATAATCTAATTTAAACGATGAAATGAAAGTTAAGAATACATAATTGGAGGAATTGAATGACTGTAAGAAAACTTACGAAATTTGACCTTCTTGCGCGCCTAATGTAAGACATATGGTTGGGTGAATTCCAATATCACGTGAAGTCACTTCTTCTCTGAATTGGCTAATTGTAAGTTTTCTTACATCTAGCCACTCGATTGCATCGAATTATGGCCCAGATAACAAAATGCCCGCACAGTGCATGCATAGTGCGCGCACGCGTGCGTCTTTATCGGCATAGCGTGCGCGCATGAGAACTGCAGACAGATGCGTCGTCCTCAATTGATGTACATAACGCTCGCACGTCGTGAAGACTCACGCGTGCGGGCATTATGCGAGTGTACGTTTT
Organism: Euura lappo; assembly: GCA_018257835.1. Lineage (NCBI taxonomy): Eukaryota > Metazoa > Arthropoda > Insecta > Hymenoptera > Tenthredinidae > Euura > Euura lappo. Next base: position 115,981 of record JAEUYN010002170.1, read on the forward strand.
GCCATCGTACTGGGGGTTGAATATTGGAAACACTTGTCTACGAATATAAAATTTTTATTCGAAATAAGGTGTCGTAGAGATTTGCAATATTGAAGTACATTCCCAGATAACAAAATGTCCGCACGGTGCGTGCGTATATGCGAGTGCATATAGGCTTGCAGTTGCGTCATGAATTGCGACTCATGGTGCTCGCATGTCGTGCGCCCGGAACGAAATATTATTGAAAGAAATGTACCGAGACGGGCTCGAACCCAAGCTTGCCCCACGGTCGGGATCCAACTATTAGTCCCGGCCAATGTTGCTTGACTTCGTTGTTCGACTGAACTCCGGTGTCTCACGCGCTCCAACTATGTCTTATGATTTTCATTCTTACTTTATTGTCATAAGGTTGTAACGATGCGAATCATTTACTGATATATTTTCACTCGATGACATCTCCAATAACCGACCACACTTATCACAGCAATTGACGTATATCATAACTTCGTGTAAGATAATACTATTCATGTGCCATTATATTATTATTATTATACATTATTATACATTATCTGAAAATAACCATTGGTAATTTTAGCTATCTTCGCAAAGAAGTTCCCCAAAAAAGGTAAAAAAAGAAGTTCGGAGTTGAATTTATTTTAATGCTTTTTTTTCAAAGCAATATAATGCAGACTTTTAAGTCGACATTAATTTTATAATATAATCAGCTCTAGCTCACACTGAAGCCTGAAGAAAACATATTTGTAATTGTTATCGCAACAATTATTTTAATTCATAATGAGACTTTATCCCTCGATGCGTTCAGAGTTGAGTGAAGGCGATCAAATCGAGTAAATAGAGCGTCTGGTTAATGTCCGACGTTTCGTCAACAATTCGTTGCCTTCATCAGGAACATAATACTTAGACTTAAATCATAAGTGAACTATCATTCTTCAATCACGGCTACCTCCAAAACTTGTGCTTTACAATTTTAATTTATTGACTCCCCTATGGGCTTTTTACAACGACACGTAAGTTCCCCCACAACCTCTCTTTATCATGGACTGGCCGGTGTTCGAGAGGATCAACATACATCCAACCTAGTAAGATCGCTGTTATGATTGAAACGTCGGACATTAACCAGACGCTTTATTGACTCGATTTGATCGCCTTCACTCAACCCAATTATTTTAATTATTTTAATATTAATCATCTTCCATCGAATGATTGCATACTGACATCATAGTGCCCGCACGCGGTGCGTCGCACATTTGTGACACCCGTGATTGTTAGGTACGACTCATAATGCTCGCACTTGTGTTGCGTCACTTCGTGCTGGCGGAGCATTCTCGCTCGCACGACATGAGCCGCACCTTGTGATGGTACCGTGCGTCGCACTATTGTTATCTGGGATGTTTCTTATTAATTTTGTATTCTAATTGTACGATATTGTACCCACACAGATCTGAGGATGGCAGCCATGCTCCGACCGAAACGTAATGAACATTTTTTTGTAACTCACTTTCTATCTTTGTAAGTACGGAAGTCCCGAAATGATCGGCAACCTCGGAGCAGTGGAGGTGCTGGGCGCCGTTGCGCTCGTCGTCGCTGGGATATGGTGCTACCTCGTGGCAAACTACAACTTTTGGAAGAAGCTCGGTGTCCCGGGACCGGTGCCCTCGTTATTCTTTGGGAACTTCAAGGATATCATGTTCGTGAAGGCCTCTATTCCCGAATTCTTTAAGAACATTTGTGACCAGTTCTCCAGGGCGCCGATGATCGGAATTTACCAATTTCGCACGCCTGTGTTACTCCTCCGTGACCTTGACCTTATCAAGGACGTGCTGATAAAGGATTTCGCGAGTTTTTCGGACAGAGGCGTTTCCATGCACGAAAAAGTAGAACCGCTTAGTCCGCACCTTTTTCATTTAGAAACCGAAAGGTGGCGACCGCTTCGCTCGAGATTATCGCCCGCATTTACTTCGGGGAAAATGAAGCACATGTTTACTCTCATACTGGAATGCGCGGATCACTTTGAACGGTACGTAGATCATCTAGTGGAGAAGGGTGGACCCATTGACTGTCAGGAGATATCTGCGAGTTACGCCACGGACGTAATTGGCAGCTGTGCCTTCGGTCTGCAGATGAGATCTGACGCGGACAAAGAGAGCGAGTTTAGAAAGATGGGAAGAAAAATATTTCAAATGGATACTCGTGAAAAAATTATGAAGATGCTTCGTAATGCCTTACCTTGGTTGTATAAAATAACAGGTATGTCTAAAAATACCAAGGAAGTTACAGATTTCTTCACAACATCGATCAAGCAAACCATAGACTACCGAAGGAAGAATAACGTCCGAAGACGGGATTTCATTGAAATTCTATTAGAACTCCAAGACAATGCGGATAAATTAGACTTCGGTGAGAATATTACACCTCCAATGTTTCAATTGACAAGGAGACTAGGGACCCTCGATGTCGCGGATCGGGTTCCCGTTTCACGTGGTGAAAGTTTAAGACCTCCGAATTAACGTGGTTTTTGATTTTTGATTGAATAGGCCTTGGCTGCTGAGATATCGCGATTTGAAATTTAAAGATTTTCGGGCGGAGTGGGTAGTGTTTATAGGTACTTGTTGTTTCATAGAAAAAACAGAGTACATATTCCGGGTATTTATGTGTTATGGGAAATCCTGCAGGTGGGCCAGGGCATGAAATATTCCAGGTATTTATGTCTTCACAAGGTTTGGCCGAAGGGATATTTTTCATTGTTCCGTCACAGGTAAAGACCGGTTTTCGGTCAGGTAATCCATATAGTGCTATATAGGGCCTGAATGTGTGTTCTCTGCCATCAGTTTCGCTGCAATTCTCGACGAAGCTATTCACTGTGAAAATATTTTTGGTGAAATTATGGAAGACCGTCCAAGTACTTCGGGAGCCGGGAATCCATCTCTTCAGGAGAGTGAAATCGATAATTACGAGTTCATTCATTCGAAAGAAGACGTCACTGATGCTGTGTATGAATGTGTTAAAACTTTGCGTCAGAGGAATATCGTTTTCGATGCCGGAAGTGAAAATCCACCCACGAAATCAAACGTTCTCGCCGAAAAGATGGTCGAACAAATAATAACAACCATAGAACATGCGGATCTGATAGAAACGGAGGAATTATTTCAGGAAGATGAGAAGATAGAAATTTCCGACGAAACCCAAACAACAGCTACATCCCCCGATTATTCATTAATAAAATCTTCATCGACATCATCTTCAGAGTCTGCGCGGACTGAATACCGTCCATCCCCAAAACGACCCCGTTGCATAACACAGATTCCGTTAGAAAAAAACATTAAAATTGTTAATCTGGCGAGGGAACACTCGAAGTGGTCGTTGAAGACCCTACAGAAACGTGGAGGAACAGAGTTAAAACACAAAGGCCTTCTGACAATTTGGGAACAAGATATAACTAGCCGGTTTTAGCCAAAAAGCTCATCGCTTTTTTGCGTAAGGCACGATCGCAGAGTGCTGGTTTGTTTTGAAATAGTGTTTAAATCCCCCAAAAATTTCAAAATTTTGATTCGTGATTAGAAGGCTGAATTCCAAAGCTCGCTATTATTTTCAAAATTGACAAAGATAGCAATCGCCATTTCTAAACCGGAAGTCGGATCGAGTACACAAACAAAATTGCACATCTGCAGACTGAAAACAGTATCCAGTGCGAATTTCATCAAAATCGGTTCAGCGGTTTGGCTAAGCTCGTGTTTACAAGCAACTTCAACGATTTGACACTGAGACGCAGGTGCCGGAAAACTCCTAAAAAATTTCCAAAATTTTGATTCCTGATTAAAAGACATTATTCCAAAGCTCGTTGTTGTATCTTCAAAATTGACAAAGTTAGCAATCGCCATTTCTGAACCGGAAGTCGGATCGAGTACACAAACAAAATTGCACATCTGCAAACTGAAAAAAGTATCCAGTGCGAATTTCATCAAAATCGGTTCAGCGGTTTGGCTAAGCTCGTGTTTACAAGCAACTTCAACGATTTGACACCGAGACGCAGGTGCCGGAAAAATCCTAAAAAATTTCCAAAATTTTGATTCCTGATTAAAAGACATTATTCCAAAGCTCGTTGTTGTATCTTCAAAATTGACAAAGTTAGCAATCGCCATTTCTGAACCGGAAGTCGGATCGAGTACACAAACAAAATTGCACATCTGCAGACTGAAAACAGTATCCAGTGCGAACTTCATCAAAATCGGTTCAGCGGTTTGGCTAAGCTCGTGTTTACAAGCAACTTCAACGATTTGACACCGAGACGCAGGTGCCGGAAAAATCCTAAAAATTTCCAAAATTTTGATTCCTGATTAAAAGACAGTATTCCAAAGCTCGTTGTTGTATCTTCAAAATTGACAAAGTTAGCAATCGCCATTTCTGAACCGGAAGTCGGATCGAGTACACAGACAAAATTGCACATCTGCAGGCTGAAAATAGTATCCAGTGCGAATTTCATCAAAATCGGTTCAGCGGTTTGGCTAAGCTCGTGTTTACAAGCAACTTCAACGATTTGACACCGAGACGCAGGTGCCGGAAAAATCCTAAAAAATTTCCAAAATTTTGATTCCTGATTAAAAGACATTATTCCAAAGCTCGTTGTTGTATCTTCAAAATTGACAAAGTTAGCAATCGCCATTTCTGAACCGGAAGTCGGATCGAGTACACAAACAAAATTGCACATCTGCAGACTGAAAACAGTATCCAGTGCGAATTTCATCAAAATCGGTTCAGCGGTTTGGCTAAGCTCGTGTTTACAAGCAACTTCAACGATTTGACACCGAGACGCAGGTGCCGGAAAAATCCTAAAAAATTTCCAAAATTTTGATTCCTGATTAAAAGACATTATTCCAAAGCTCGTTGTTGTATCTTCAAAATTGACAAAGTTAGCAATCGCCATTTCTGAACCGGAAGTCGGATCGAGTACACAAACAAAATTGCACATCTGCAAACTGAAAACAGTATCCAGTGCGAATTTCATCAAAATCGGTTCAGCGGTTTGGCTAAGCTCGTGTTTACAAGCAACTTCAACGATTTGACACCGAGACGCAGGTGCCGGAAAAATCCTAAAAAATTTCCAAAATTTTGATTCCTGATTAAAAGACAGTATTCCAAAGCTCGTTGTTGTATCTTCAAAATTGACAAAGTTAGCAATCGCCATTTCTGAACCGGAAGTCGGATCGAGTACACAGACAAAATTGCACATCTGCAGGCTGAAAATAGTATCCAGTGCAAATTTCATCAGAATCGGTTTAGCGGTTTGGCTGAAACCGTGTTTACAAGAAATGGGGGGGTCACATACACCACTCTTGAAAATGCTCGAAAACGACTACCCAGGTGCCAAAACGTGCTCCCTACATGATTTCAGAATTTTTTCTCGATCCGACGTTTTTAGCGATGGCGAATGTATAAGGCACTCCGTTTTTAACGATCGTGCCTAAAAAATGGAGGAACATCTTTTGATAAATGGGATATGATTAACAAGTGGACTTACGATCGATTTGTTGAAGCGAGAAAAAGTATGAAGCCTGTTACCACACGGACGCTCCAACAATGGGCATTAGCTGCAGCGATGCAATACGATAACTTTAATTTTACTGCATCAAACCATTGGGTGGAGGATTTCAAAAAAAGACATCGGATTCGACAGCGAAAGGTCACCAAATATATCAAACAAACCGAAATGAAATCACCAGAGGCTCTCATGGAAGCTGTAAAACTTTTCCAACAGCAAGTGTCGAAAGTGATTCCATACTACGATCTAGATTTCGTGATTAACACAGATCAAACTGGCTGTGAGTACCGTGTCGGTGTAACTCGAACGCTGTCACACATGGGAGATAAAATGGTTAATGTATATTTGGGAGACTTGAATAAAGTAACCCACCCATTCATACACCGCGCAGTATTGTATGACAGCTTCTGGTAAATTGCTTCCACATGTCTTCATTTGTTTACAAGAACAAACTGGTAAATTTGGGCCACGAGTTCAAACACATATCAACGAACTGACAAGCATTTATAAGAACGTTATCGTCACTGCGTCAAAATCGGGGAAACTAACTTCGCAATTGTTTGCTGAATTTCTTGAAAAAGTTTTGAAGCCGTACGTGAAACAGGAGGATTTCCTTTTAATAATTGACTCGTGGGGAGGCCAAACTAATTCTTCCCTGTTTGACTCGACCTTCATCAACGAGGACAACGATCCAACCTGCGAATTAAAAATTATTCCCGCAGGTTGTACACCTTATTGCCAACCGTGCGACGTTTATTTCTACAGACAAGTAAAAAATTTCATTAAACGACTGCCGAATAGTACTTATCTGTTGCAACAAGACCGCCAGATAAATAGCAGAGACGATGCACTCAAAATACATTCTTTAATCCACCATCAATTGTCCGCGCCTATATTTTCGGATATGTTAGAGTATGCGTGGTTTGCAGCCAAATTAACGCCAAACAGATCAGTTTTTCGAAATGTAAACGAAGTTTGCTTTCCTGATAAGATTCGCAAGGTTAAATGTGGTTGCGATGGTATAGGATTCATCTTATGTTCGTGGTGTCGTAAGCCTTTGTGCTTCGCTTGCTTTTATGATGCTTTCCACCCCCCAATTTGTCAACATACCAGTAGTAGTGAAGGAGAGTCAGAATGATTGCGTGGCACAAAATTTGCATGTATGTTAAATACATGAATTATTTTTTAAACAATTATATTTTTTACGTAATCTTATGTTTTGTTGTATATTGTTGTATATATATATAGATTATAGCATAATGACGTTCATGCAGTGTATAATATTTGAAAATAGAACTGGTAATACATATTTGCGAATTGTCTTATTTATACCTGCGCATGCAAAGTCTTATGAGAGATTGAAAAGATATATGGAAAATAAATTGAAAAAAAAAAACCCGCCTCAGCTACGCGAGCTCTTGGTTCCAGCGTGCACGCTCAACGGAGTAACGGCGCGAGCCCCACTCCGCCCGAAAATCTCTAAATTTCAAATCGCGATATCTCAGCAACCAAGGCCTATTCAATCAAAAATCAAAAACCACGTTAATTCGGAGGTCTTAAACTTTCACCACGTGAAACGGGAATCCGATCCGCGACATCGAGGGTCCCTAGTTGAATCATTGCAAAAAGATTTGTCCTCAACCAAAATCTGAAAATACTTGATACCAGCTTAGGGGCTGTGCATAAATGACGTCACCATGAATTCTGCCTTTTTTGACCCCCCCTCCCCCCATGTCACACCAAGTCACAAAGCTTGGACCCCCCCTCCCCAAGGTGACGTCACAAAACTTTCACATACCCCCCCCTCGGGCGGGCTTTTCAAATTTGAGACAGGGTTTTTTGACTGAATATTGAAGAAAAATTGAAATTTCGAAATGTGACGTCACATTTGCGTGTACTCCCCCCCTCCCCATGTCACAAAACGTCACATTTTTTATGACTCCCCCCCCCCCCTTGAGTGGTGACGTCATTTATGCACGGCCCCTTACGTGGAAATAACATAATAATTTGCGAAAATCGGCCTAATTACAGAGCTAACGGACAACCTCATTGCTGCCCAGGCATTTGTATTTTTCTTTGCCGGCTTTGAGACGTCTTCTGCCACCATCAGCCACGCCTTATACGAACTCGCCCAGGTCCAGGATGTCCAGGATAAACTGCGTCAAGAAATTTTGGAATCACTTCAAGCAAACAATGGAACAGTCTCGTACGATGGTGTGAAGGAGATGAAGTATTTGGACATGGTTTTCAAAGGTAGTCTTCGAGAGTCATTATTATGAGCACTCCGTACAACTTTGCCTGTAATTGATATGATTCGCTAATTTTCAGAGACACTGAGGTTGAGACCGCCGCTTTTCTTTCATATGAGGAAAACTGTCAAACCGTACACTTTTACGGGAACGAATATTACTATTCCGAAGGGGCAAAAAGTGTGGATTCCGATCTGGGAAATTCACCAAAACCCAGAGTATTTCCCGAATCCACAAGCTTTTGACCCGGAACGGTTCTCGGATGACATGTGCAAGGCTATGCATCCAATGGCGTACTCGCCCTTTGGTCACGGACCACGGAATTGCATCGGTACGGTGGAGTCATTCCACAGACTGGATAGGCAGTGGATGCTGGCAACTTTATTCACTCAACATCCGGCGTATGTTGCAGGTGGTCGCTTCGCTGTCTACCAAACGAAACTGGGATTGATTAAGATATTGGCAAAGTACAGAGTCGAGGTTTGCGAGAAGACTGTCATTCCGTACCAGCCCAATCCTAAGGGGCTACTTCTGAGTCCTATTGGAGGAGTACACCTGAAATTTTCAAGATTCAATTGAACGAAATAAAATCTTCCTCATCAGGTACACCATTACCTGGCACCCAAAAATCACGTTGGTTTGGATTTTTCCACCATCTTCTTCATTCTTATTTTTATTTTATAATTATTGCCACTATTAGCATTATTATCATCTTATTATTTTGATTGATTTTTCTTTTGTTTGGTGTTACTATTGTTTTCCCTTTAGCTGTAGTTTATTTTCTGAGTGTATTTCAACCCCTTGTCCTGCATTGTTAAGGATACTAATAAATTAAATTAAATTAAATTAAATTTTCACGTTATCTTTGAGTTTGACGTAAATTAAACCCAAGACTCGGGAAAGCGAATAAAAATGAAAATGAGTTTTCTTCGAATTCCAAGCTTATTTTTGTTCCTTAATCAACGAGTTGGGTTGAATGTATTTACATTACGTTACCTGATTCGATTAGATCTAACGATTCACACTCTTTCACACATAAATTATGCGAGTCGTATACCTAAATACAAAAAAAAAAAATCAGCACATATAAGGACTGCAATCGCATCAGTACTCTTCACTTTTCGATCCCCGAAGAGGTGACCCACACCTACTGCGAGAGTCTTTAGTTACTGGGAATCTGAGTGAAGGCGTGGTTTCACCTAGTGGCGAAATTTATACTACTCCGAGTAGGTCGATTCTAATATGTATTAGGCCCCTGAAGCTACGTAGAAATCCGAAAAATGTTGGAAGCACTGGCGATTACCGCGAGTTGAACGATGCGAAAGGTCTGACATTTTCTGCAAATTTAGAGCTATTGATGCCTCGCCTAGCTTCAGCCGTTCCCGAGATCGCGTTTTGGCACCCTTTCACCCCGGGGGACTGCATTTATCAAGATTCAACAAAATTCCAAACGGCAATATAATTTAATTAATCTTCAAAGCAGGTTTGCGAATTCTTTCAGATTCCTTGAGCTTTTTTCTAACGACTAACGACTAACGACCTGGTAAGCTTCACCTTCCTCGACAGGGTGCGAAAAAAACCTTTTCACCTTTTCACCTTTTTCAACCATTCGGTGATGATAACTCATGTCACAATTTTCACGTGATAAGGAAGAAGGCATTATCAAACACAAAAGTCTCAGAGCTTTTTGAATGCTTTTCAACTCCCTGTTTCTCTGTTTTTAAAGAAGAAAGGAAGCTATTGTAATCACCCCGAACATGAAAAGTTGAGTTTTTCGCTGGATCTGCACGTCTTGAGGTCCAGAGAATCATCTCCAACTATTTTGAGTTCGATGTCTGCATGCGTGCATGTACGTGATCAAATTTTTGTCGAGACGATATCTCGAGAATGAGTGCGCGGATTTTGATAAAATCCGGGTCAATCGACGTGGTTTTCTCAAACTTACAACTGATTAGATTTTGGCTTCGATCGGTTCAGTACTTTTCGAATTATTTGAATAAAAAAATACAGTCAAAATGACGATATCTTGAGAACGGATTAACGGATTTCAGTAAAATTCGGTACCTCATGGTTTTTTGTATCGCTGATTACGAATCTGAAGTCAGTTTTGCAAAATTTTAATTCGGCACATTTGATAGGCTGCAAAAAAAAAACAAAAAAACTAAGAACATTTGGATTTTGATGAAAATTGGTACTCGAAGGTTTTTATAACCGCTGATCAAGAATCTCAGGTCAGATTTGCAAAATTCAAAATATCTGAAAACAAGTTAGCTGGCTCATATTAAGCCTAAACCCACTTGTTTACTTTTGTTTCACAATTTTTTTTCAACATAATTATCACACTCAGTAGATATAGCATCAAGATTCCGATTCCGAAATATCCCGGTTATCGTTAGCCACTTTTAATTCTCACTCAACACGATCTTCTCGAGTGGGTTGCGCGGGTGGGCGAAGAAGAGGTAGAGTCATATCGCCCACCAGCACCCTTCCCTTCGCGATACGGTAGTCTCTTCCATCCATTATAACGGCACGTTTACAAGAGTATTTATCCCCGAATCGGTACTGGTGGTGCTCGAGTTCCTTGTTAACGAATTTCAGTTGGCTCTACTCGTATCCGTCGAGAGGGTCGATCCGCATCTGGCAACAAGGGGTGACCAAGGAGACACTAAATAGAGGGAAAACTTTTGAAAAATCTCTTCCTCCGGGGCTCGAGAGACGCGATATATCCAGGAAACCGTTCGAAATTAATGGGCACGAACCATGCCTGCACCGAGCTACGTTATTACAGCGAAAATTCACCCACCGCCATTACTTTTCGATGTGCAAAAAGGTCACGCAGGACAAATTTATGACCGATTTAAAAATCGCGATCTAGATTCCGCAGTCGTTTAATATTCGAAAAGTAACTTGAGATTCTGGATCTTACAGATCGTCGCCCTAAGTAGCAATTTCTTGTCTCTGGATGATTGACTCCGTGTCCGAGGGCCTCTGGAAAGCTAAAAAAATGTATTCTCTAAATTCTTTGTAGTGACTATTCACTCTTTTCCCACTGGCACCATTTTCACTCTAGTGGAGTGAATATAGTCACTCCTACAAGTAATTCAGAGAGTACCATTTTTTAACTTGTTTTTTTTTTCTAACGAATGTAAGTGCGGTGAAGACCTCGTGGCAGAATAACTAATTATAATATGCAGATTAGTCGAGTATTACCTAACGTTTAGAGTTGCAGGGCGATATTGCGTCAGCAGCGTCATTAACCGCGAAGCGGTAATTAAAAGTAAAATAATTAATTGGAGGCTGAAGTTAACGATATTAATTTGACAAATTGTTGGTAAAAACGTCTACTTCTCTCTCACACCGAAGAAATTCGTTGGGATATAAAACGCGAAATAAAATCAGTAGGGTAGTTGCACAGTTTTTGGCTATATACACTGAAAAAAACGTTTAGCGATGACAGCCAGAATTCTTGTTCGTCCAGATATATTGTATTGGTAAATAGGCGACAACAATACAGTTAAGTTGAAGATCGCATACAAATATGGTTGAGGTCGTATGGTTGCTGCAAGCTTATCACGAAGCCGTGACAGCTATACTCATATAGTTCGCGTAGCGACTGTGAATATTTGCAATACTAGTGTATGGCTGCATTTACTATATGTGTTTTTGGTACAATAACCATACTAGTATAGCTGTAGCAAGCAAGTGTGTGGCTAGTATACATAAACTGATTGCTAATATTGGGTGACCAATTTGTGCACTGCAGAAATATTCGAATGGCTCAAATCTAACGTTTGGATGGCTAGATGAGAGATTTTCAAATGATTGAGGCAATAGACATACATATATTTCATTAGCTAAATTAGAAATATTCATTTATGTGGGATTGAAAGATCGGGGGGCATCATTCCATCATGCAGATAAAACTTTTTCCGCTATCATACCTCTCTCCTGACAATTACAGTACCAAGAGAGCGGTCTCAAAAATGGATAAGTTTACCTGAACAACAGAGAAACTACTTAGTTTCATTGAATATTTATAACACAGAATCTTTTGCAGCTCTCGACATTTATTATACGTCAAATGAATGTCATTATATCACATCACATTATGTTATTCAGGGCAGTTTTCATTATTTTTCTGAACTTCGAAGTGATTACTTATATCTTGAAAAATTCATAAAATTAAACAACTATGTATATAGAAAAAACATTATCTATTCGTCACACCTTGAGAGAGAGAGGCCGTTCATCCAATAAATTATAAAGAAGTAACTTTTCCGATATCAAATTATTTATGAAACGCTGTCCATGGCTGGACGATGCCGATGCCGTGCGAGATGCAATAAGACTAAAGACGCGTTGCGATTCTTGACACCCGCCGAAAGCGTTCGCAAACTATCATATCTATTCAAACAATACAATATTAGGGGAGACCGGGGCTAGTTGTCACACGGGTTAGTTGTCACAGTGTCCATATTTCCACCGCTAGATAACAGATCGAACCGTGCTATAGATCGAACTTGTAGTTCGATGTTAGAAACAAATGTATGTCGTTAAATTGAATATCGCATCATATGCGGCCTCGCAATGATCGATAAACTGAAATCGGACCTGATAAGTAATTATTTTCGATCTTCGAATATGTTTTTTCTAATTTTCTAGGCGGCCTTGAGAAATTTTGCTCTGCGATATCCGGAAAGGTTATTCTTAACGCTTTCATTTGATGTATATATTGTTGATATTTGAATGGCGGGTCAGCAAGATGTGCGAATTTTTAAACAAAATAGCGCGTTGGGGCAGGTTGTCACAAAATTATTGGGGCAAGTTGTCACGTGTAAAAACTCACCCCATTTTGCCTCCACCATGGTTTTTGAGTTGCGGTCAACTTTCTCAGGATTTTCGGGGTCTGGGTGGAATTTCGCATGGTTTGTGGGGTTTTCGGAGTCTAGGTCAACTGTTTCGTGGTTTGAAGGAGACAATACAATGAAACCCGCTTTCGCCATTCAAAATACTTGGGACAACTTACCCCTGGGTCTGTGACAACTTACCCCGAGGCGGAGTAAGTTGTCACACTCCGCGAATTTTTTGGAAAATTCGAAAAAACCTACTTAGACTTACTTTGGAACAACCAAAAATTTTCTGTAAGTGCGCAAAAGATGCATCTACAATACCCCATCTCAACATTAAAAAAAAAATATATTCTAAAAAAATCTAAAAATCAGAGAGTAAAAAGTGTGACAACTAGCCCCGGTCTCCCCTACTACACGAACTATATTGGAATGGGTGTATAGCCAAGACGGAAAAATTTCAGCCATACTCTATGGTCGAATTAACGTGACGTATGAACGCTCATTTCCAGAAAATTC